>JAXGGA010005525.1:0-77463 GCA_038373865.1 Uloborus plumipes
CTTCAACAATATTAAATTGAAACGTGTTGATAAAGTTCTCCCTCTTTTAACCGTCAGTAGCTCTATAAAAAATTCACAATGAAAAGGTACCAATAGATCCAGTATTACTGTTTCAACGAATGTGTATTTCTAAGTATTTGGAGGATGAGCTTGATACAATTTTTAAGTATGAATTGGCTCCTTATCCATTATCACTCATCGATGCAATTGAAATGTGTAAAACACAAAAATCAGCCATTCACATCATCGATGGTGTATCTCTTTTACATCGCGTTGTATGGGATCGAGATGAAAAATTCGATACAATTTTTGAGAAGTACGTTAATTACGTTCATAGACATTTTGGTAACAACGTTTTTGTAGTACTCGATGGATATTCTGATCATACTAAGAATATCAAAGTTTTAGAGCAACGTCGTCGGATAAGTAAAATATCTCCATCTTCTGAGGTTCTTTTTAACATATTTATGATTTCTCCAACAAAACATCAGCGATTTCTTGCCAACACACATAACAAGTCTCGATTTATTTCAATGCTTTCAGAAAAATTAAAAGCTGCTCATATTTCTGTGAAGCAAGCCAATAATGACGCTGATGTTCTATAATAATTGAAACAGCTTTAGAAAATTTCAACACAAATACCACTATTATTGTTGGTGAAGATGTCGACTTGCTAATACAGGGTTGCCACTCAATTCCGGGAGAAAAATTCCCTGTGTTTTCCCTGCATGAATATGCAGTATTACGAACGAGCGAACACTGATATTCTATATGAACATTAATATCCTGGCACAGAAAAAACATAGGGAGGCAAAGCAGAATTCATTAACTCTTCACTGCACGAATTTTTATATTTTCATGAAAAAAATCATTTGTTACCTTTTAAATAGCCCTGAGTTCAGGAAAAATGAAGAAAAAAATTAATCTTAAAAATGTGCACCAAAAATGATGTTTTAATTGTTTGTTCTATATATGGCACAAAGCACATAGCATATGCTTTGTATATCGATAAGTGTAATAATCTACAATGTGTTTTGTGCCATAAGTGGTATAAACAAACTTTCCACTAAGTGTATTTAAACATTTTTAGAACAAAGGAAATAATGACTAAGTACACTTCTAACGGAAATGCAGACCCTTTTTTTAAAAAAAGCAAGAACTGTAATACCTAGACTAGTGCAGCTAACTAGTGCATAAAAATCACACTAAACTGTTACAGCAATGTTCCAGAAGAAGCACAAAGCTCAGTTTAACTGCATTTAAAAATCATAGGAATATATCGCTCATGGGCTGCAATAGTGGCACAACTCAAAAAATCGTGTTTTGAGATAAACGGGTTTAAAGTTTTCATTGCTATGGGAAATGAATAAGAAACGCTTTAATGTGCTGCCTTCTTACGGCCTAATATTGAATTATGAGCTGTGCCAGTACTGCGGCTCAAAAGAATGTATTTTTCCTATTTACACCTGTCCTTTGTTAAAAACGGGTGTTTTTTGTGTTGTGCCACTATTGCACTCAGTGAGCGATATGAGGGTTTATTTGGTTTGTGCCAGATCTGGCACACCGTGCAGTGAAGGGTTAAATCTGAAATCTTAGAATGGATTGATGACTAATCTCATACTCTCTAATTAAATTAGCATAAGCTTTAAAATGCATTTCAAACAAAGTAATAAATATTTTTTGCTTCTATAATACACAATTAACTATTTACTTATAAACTTAGCAAAAAAAAAAAACTGAAGTAAAATTACTATTTATTTTAATTATTATTTTATTCATTTGCGCATAAATTTTACTATTTCATTTAATTATTATTTTATTCATTTGCGCATAAATTTATTCATTGGTAGTTTACATATTTTAGAATTCATTTTGGCAACTTGAACTTTTGAAAAAAAAGTAAAATTCCCTGCACTTTCCAGATTTTTGAAGAAACTTTCAAAATTCCCTGGATTTTCCCTGTTTTTCTGTTGATTTTTTAATTCCCTGTATTTTCCCTGTGTTTTCAGGTTTCCCTGTGGCGTGGCAACCCTGTAATAATACTGTCAGCAAGAACTCCTACTGACAGAATTATTTACTTTTTAAACCTGGTACAACTGGAAAAGACGCAAAACTGTACTAATCACAAAGTTTAACTTCATATCCAAAGTGTCAAGATCATATCTTATTTTTACATGCAGTAACTGGATGTGATACTACGTTAGCGTTTTATAAGCGAGGCAAAACGAAAATATTTAAATTATTTGAAAAAAATCAGGATTTAATTCATTGCACTGAAGTTTTCAAAAATATCAGCTGTTCTCCCAATATCATTCTCACTAATGGAATTCGCTCTATTCTTGCTATGTATGGAGCTCTAAAAAAAGTCGATTCCCTTGACAAGTACAGGTATTCTTGTTTCGTGAAAAATACACGTAACAATAAACCTGTTCAATTATCCTGTTTTCCTCCAACATCTGCTGCTGCATATCAACATTTATATCGTGTGTACTACCAAGTACAAATATGGCTAGGCAACAAGCTAGACCCTGAAAACTGGGGATGGGTCCTGAAAGATAACGTTTTGGAGCCAATTCAGACTCTACTGATACCCGCTCCAGAAAAACTTCTCCATACTATTTTTTGCAATTGCAAGAAGGGATGCAGTCATAATTGTGGCTGCAGAAAAGTCGGATTGTTTTGCTCAAAAATTTGCAGTAATTGCCTAGGCCAGTGGTGCTCCAATGTGGAATCAAATGCAATCGATGCTGATGACGATGATATTGGTAAAGAAGATGTAAGTGATCCCATTTTTTCATTCGAGCCATCTTTAGAAGTTAAAGATCAAGAAGAGAGGGGAAGAAGAAATAGAAGATCATATTACTATTCAAGAGCTGGAAGGAAATTTAAAACGCATTTAAAAAAAATAAATAAATAGTAAACTGTATGATAATCAAGAGTTTGAAGTATCATCAAAACACATGTTTAAAAGATAAATAGAAATATGT
Source organism: Uloborus plumipes (assembly GCA_038373865.1). Taxonomy (NCBI): domain Eukaryota; kingdom Metazoa; phylum Arthropoda; class Arachnida; order Araneae; family Uloboridae; genus Uloborus; species Uloborus plumipes. The sequence goes on from JAXGGA010005525.1 coordinate 2,988, forward strand.
TTGATAATATTTGTGTCATTCATTCTGTCGTCATTCTGCACCTCATATAGGACTCCTACTTTAAATAGCGATATTTTGGTTTCAAAATACCACAAAATTCCTTTTTTTATTTTTGTCTTTTTGGTCATGTGAAGCATATAAGAGACTTTTAAATGAGTGCAAGAATCATCTTTAAATGGCTGCACGGATTCCAAAATCTTACTGTCAACTAATTGGTGATGTTTGCCCGAGAGGAAAAGTTATATTAACATCTTAAAAGACGTGTTTCTTTTACTGAAGTAAGTAAGAATATTTTCTCATTATTTATCCTAAATAAATAATGTGCATGAATTTAAAGTTATTTTGAATGAAAAATATATTCTAAAAAGAGGGGAATTAATGTATAGTATACTTAAAAAAAAATATTTTGCACTTGCTTTACAGAGGCTTCTTATCCATTAAGGGGGGGGGGATGTAATATTGATGTTGCTAATTTCACATGATCTGGACCCGACAGAGTTGAACTTGATATAAATACTTCTTTTGAACGTATTGTATAACTTACAAACTTTATATGCACTTTTTTATGATAACACTTAACGTTTGTGCAAACAAAAGAAAGAATTTTTTGACCTTTGACCTTGCATAAAATGTTTAGATTAAGTGGGATCGATAGGGATTTTTGATATTTCGTTTATAACGATGTATTTTAGGTCTGTGTCAATTTTTAGCTCTCTGTGAATTTTTTTGGTTTTAAATTAAATTTTTTTTTTGTTTATTTTGACCTTTGACCTTCCATAAAATGCTTAGTTCAAATGGGATCGATTTAAATTTTTTATATATCATTTATAATGATGTATTTAAGGTCTGTACCAATTTTTAGCACCGTACGATTTTTTTTCAATTTTTTGAAAAAAAATTCAATTTTGACCTTTGACCTTGAATAAAATTTTTAGCTCCACCTGGATTCATGAGGACTTTTGAGATTTCACTTATAATAATGTTCTTAAGGTCTGTACCAATTTTCAGCTCTATGCGAATTTTTCCGAACTCGAATGTCTATTTTGACTGGGCTATATAAGGTCTTTTTTTCACCAACAAAAAGGATTGCATGCTGCTTTAAATTTTTAATAGATAATCAGCAGCAACGTGTAGTTCATACATAATTAGTTTTACTTTTTCAATGGCTAATCAGCTAATAGCGCACAGGAAAATTAGGACACATAATTTTGCAAAGAAACAATGATACATTTTTTTCATTAAATCCATTTTCTCTGAATTTCTGTTATTTTTTCGAAATTCCTTGACATTTCCTTGATCAGCCAAATTGCATGGTTTTCTCTGGTTTCCCAGTTCTGTCACCCCCTGAGCGATCTCCAGAACAGTGTGAATTGAACCATGTTTGATATTAACAAAGCAGCTCGTAAGAAGCTTTGGTTCATTTTTTTTGTTGTTCTGAATATCCTTTCAAAATGTATCCAGTCATAGAAAAATTCCTTCTCTTGCTTAAAAAGAAACCACTCTATCGTCAAAAAACTACAAAAAACTCGTTTTTTTTTTCCAAAAAATAGCGGCTAAGAGAAATCAAACCAAAAATGAATAATATAAAAAATATAGAGGTTTTTCAAATGTACAAGAATTGCAAGGAATGTGAGAGCGCTGCTAACACTGATTATTTTTCATACCCAGAACTGTCACCAGATCCAGATGAAGAGGTAGCCCTTCGCCTTGACTTAACTGGTTTCACATCAGTTGATTCTTTCTTTGATTCCACATCAGAAACTCTGCAAAAAAAAAGAAACATAAAGTCTCATACAATGTACTATTAGCATGCATACACATTAACTAAAATACATGGAAGCTGAAACAACAAATACAATCATTTAATTGTCATTCTTTAAAATTCGATATATCTTGACCATGGTACAAGCAAAAACCTAGAAAAGGATTTCCCAGATAATTCCCTGATTGAGTTCTAAAAACTTCCCTGATTTTATATTTGTGACTACCACAGAAATTTTAAAGATGAAAAAAACATTAACATAGAGTTACATTTGCTAAATAGTGTAGAATGTTTCAAAGAATCCCTTTTCCAAGCTGAGAAAGTGAACTTATGAATGAAAAAATGAACTTAAAGGAATATTTGGATAGTTATTTTTTTTTTTTGTTAAGCTATGATGCCTTTCTTTTACATAGAAAAAAAAAGAGTGTGTGCTGCTTTAACATTTTGTGCATAAGATTTTCAGTGCTAAAGTAGCCCACTATGAGTAAAATGGGACAATGTTGGAAAAGGTACCAACACATTTCTAATGGGCTAAAAACTCAGCAAACAGCTGTTTTGAGGCTATAAAATTCAAGCCTGTTCATCAGTGCATAAAAGAGAACGCTTTTTACATCTAGAAAAATTCTTATTTAGTTGTTAATGATTCGTCCAGCGCGACCCTTTTCCCTAGTGTTTGGAATTCTTTCCTTTGAAAAACTTTTTTTGTACATGACCTTTTCCTGAGTACAGATGTCCTTGCTGTTCCAATGACATAATTGCTTCCAGATCCCTCTTCTTAGGTCTTATTTACTTCTGTCTGTCTCTCATTTCTCGTTCACTTGACTGTTGGTTTTGAAAAAGTGAACCATTCTTAGTATCATGCACTGATAAAGAGGCTTGCATTTTATAACCTTAAAACAGCTATTTGCTGAGTTGTTAAATGTGTTTCTTTCATCATTTTAAATGTGTTCTTTTGTACCTTTTTTACACACATTGTCCCATTTTACTCATTTCTCGGTACAAAGTTTTCGACATTTTTTTTTTACACTAGTCCACTTACATTTTAATCAGATATTGTTTTGCAAAAAACAAAAAAAGGCTCTCATCAGGCTAAAAGCTTGTATCTTAAACTAAAATAAAATAATACTTACATACCAAAAAAACGCAACAACTATCAAGACTTTGTGTGATAATAAAACATTTTTGCATTAAATTGCACAAAATGAAAACTATCTTTAAATGGATACTTCTCGCCTTCAAGAGAGACGGCACCTCCTTTAAATGAAATGGAACAACCTCAAGAACAGACCCTTCAAATGGAGACCATAACAATCTGAAAGTTGCCTCTTAGAAATTTTACTGGTGATCTTTACGCCATGTTTCCTCAGGGGGGGGGGGGCAACCCTTTAATGCATATCTCTTAAGGGGTTACAGTACCTCAAAAATGACCAAAAGACCAAAAAAAATTGTATTGCTTATTTCAAAAGTAAAAGTTATTTAAAACACTCAGAAAAAAACAGCATTGTTCTAGCTAAATTATTTAAAAAGTTATGAGTGACTTTAGGGCATACATGCTATGTATTCTAAAGGAAAAGCCAAACTTTAAAGTGCTTTTTCTCGGTGATCAGTTTTTAGTATTTCTATGTTACTAGAAATGCTAAGGAATTTTTTCTATTAAAGATATAACTTTAAAGCAATATTTTTTGCACTCAGGATAATATATTTAACAAAACTGTGCATTGAATAAGCGTTTTATAAATTACAAAATTTTTTAGAGTTTGTTAAACCTCGAAGAACAAAATTTTCTAAGAATTTTTTACATAAAAGGTCACAAAATATTTTCTAATCAAAATATAAGAAAATGAATGCACAGATTTGTTGAGGTTTTCCTTGTGATCATTTCGCAAAAAGAAATTTTGAAATTAGTGCAGAAACAAAAAAGCCTTAGGGTTTTAAAAAAACTGAAATTTTCTTACATTTTTCAAATTTTCAAAAAAAGTTTTCAAAATTTTTGATGTTTGAAAATAAATTATTGATTTTTAAACAAGTGCAGAAACAAATATTTCAAAGAATTAACTTTTTCACTTAAATTAAAGAAATTTGTTAGAAAGGTACTGTAACCCCTTAAATTGAAACTAATAACAAGAAAATGGCAAATGCTCTACAAGTCAAAAATAAAGTCTTCACAAAACAATTTCAGGAATAAGTACATCCAAATCCAAAACGCAAATAAATAAATAAAATATGAATGCATTGTACAACAAATAGGTGAGGGCAGTGAAACTGGCCATTTCCATGCCTGTTAGTGATGGGTGTTGAAAATGAAAAAAGAAAAAAAAAGGGATATTTTATAAAAATTAATCAAAAAAAAAAAAGAAAAAATGAAGAGAGCGGAATGAAGAGAGGCGAAAGTTTTTTCCAAACACAGGGGCTAGACATTCTCTGCCCAAAGGACTAAGCAATTCAATTTCCACTGCTTTGGTTGGGGGAAAAGGGAAATCTTGGGCAACAAGAAAAGTGCCCCATGGTCAGAAGTTACAATGGGGTGTCAATCACTTGCTGTTCTTTTTAATCCAGCCATTGCGATGGGCTGGATTGTGTTGTATTGGCGATGTGGAGTGATGAGGTGGGGGCGCTGAAGTAGTAATGCGAAATCGATGTTGATGTTTTGGAAACATCGATATTTTTGTTAAAATATCTATGTTTCAGGTTCGATTTTTTTTCCAAGGTCCGATTTCTATGTTTCAGCAAAAAAGATGCATAAAAAGGTGTGATAATTATATTAATTAAAGCATTTATGTACATCATTAATCGGAAGTTGCAGAAGTAATGTCATTGGAAAACGTTTTCCATGATTATTATTCGCGGCCGACATTTTTTAAGCATCGCTGATTTGTTCACAGTTTTATTAATTTTATTTCTGTTTTATGTCGATGTTTTATATTTCAGCAGCAAAGTTGAAAGAAAAAAATGAGATAAAAAAGATTCATCGTTGATCAGTTGTTGCAGTATCTATATTATTGGGAAAAAAAATTCTTTAACTATCACCAATCATTTATGGTCGATGACTTTTAAGCATATCGTTGTTCCGTGTTCGAGGGGGTTTTTTCTATGTCAATTTTGTGTGTTTCAACCAGGGGCGTATTTAAGGGGGGGCGGCCCCCCCCCCCCCCCGAAATCGAGAAAGATTTTTTTCAAAAGTAGGTGTTCGGTTCGTGTTTGCTCAAAAAAAAAATCCTTAAGAAAAAAGCCCACTCTCTATTAACATTGTTTTTCAAACGTGTATATAAGCCCCCCCCCCCAGAGGGTCTTTCCCTCCTATACCCATCCCCCTCCCCGAAAAACATTCTTTTTTTTTTTTTAAAGGTAGTTATTATTATTCGGCTTAAGTTTACTCTTAAATTATTCATACTTTTAGCTTGAAATACATAAATAAATAAATAATTATTGCTAATAATAATTCGATAGATGGCACCAGGCAAGGTCAGGGTACCCTTGCACTTTACTCAAGAGAAAAAAGAACGTGTCTTGGGAAAATGAAGATATTTCATTTAGAAAACGCATAGAATAGAAAAAATCCTAATCATTTTGAATAGAAATTTTTAAATGAAAAATATTCAACACGTGTAGATTATTAGTCAGCAAATTATGTTTCGCTTTCTTATCATTCCCCCTTTTTTTCTACTCAGTCAGGAAATAAGAGTCTTTAAAATAATGCTCCACTCAATAAATCTCTATATATAAAGATGACTGTGTTTGTTTGTAACCACTGGCCAGAAGGTTGGTCCCTATATAGACGAGCCGATGCATCAAGATTAAGTTTGACCACTTTGGATCCAGCTCGTGTTTGAGGGTTGTCTTTTCCTGCGAGTTATCGCTTTTTGGTAACTTTTCACGTGAATTTAACGAAGCTTGGCAATGTCCTGAAACTTTGTTTTGGTAATCCTAGCTCCGCAACAATGAAAAATGAAAGTAAAAGTAAATAAGTTGGATCCAAAGTGGTGAAACTTTAGCTTGATGCGTTGGCCCGTCTATATAGCGGTTCTATCCAGAATCATCTACAGACAGCCACAGACACCCTACCACAGCACCTACAGACCTGAAACTTGGCACAAAATTTCGAATGTATCCCCGTGTAATGCATCTCGGAGGTCAAATTCTAAATTTCGAATTAGTTATTTTTAAATTAATTAATTAGTCTCATTTTTGGTGTATCTGCCATAATTGAGGGGGGAAACCTTCCCCCACCCCATAACATTATGCATCGCTGAAAAGGTGTTTTTTTCTGAAAAAGAAAAGCTTTAGCACGTTTCTCTCCGTTAATTAGAACAGGAAATATTAATCAAATTAGTCAATTTTCAAGGCTTAACGTTGTACGCAAAACTGAAACACTAGATCCATTTCCCATACAAGCTGCTCTTTCTTCAGTGGTTTAAATTTACGTATAGAGTTAAGCGTTGAAAATTGACTAAATTTGAGTATATCTCCTATTACTTACTTAACATGTCTTCTTGATTTATTTGGAGATTTGTTTTAAACTTTAAAAATACTTTTAGTGTAGTTAAAAAGGTTGTGGAGAAACCGGTAAGACTAGAATTTTTTATGCCACATTTTAAAAGAACTTGATGCATTTACAGCTTTTAAAATACTATGAGATTTATAGCTGTGATGCCTAATAAGTGAATTTGAGGTGTAATATAAGAGTATATTCTTAAAAGTTAAAGTTTTATTGTGGCCAATAACTCTCACAATATTTCCAGAAAATTATAGTAATTGACCTCCTATGATGAGAACGCTACTAATAACTCTAAATGTTTAGCAACAGCAAAATCAGATGAAGAGTTTAATGTATTAAATAAATTCATGTCTCTAAAAGACTTAGAAAATATTTTTGGAAGTCTTTGGAAAATATTTTTGGAGGCGAAATGGACGAGATAAAAGCACCGAAATATCAGGAGGGAGTTTCAAATAATACATGACCATTATACAAAGTTTGGCGCTTTTTCTCCAGAATGATTTTTCTAAAAACAACTCCAACAATACTGAAATACTGACTGCAATTATAACAACAAATGCAAATTTGACTAATGAAGATAATGTGACAGCAGCAACAATTGTAATAACTCTTCTGAAAACTCCTATAAATTTGTGTACATCATCTACTTCAAACAAAACAACTCATTGTAGCAAATTTATCGATGATTACCAGCAAAATGCGCCAAAAAGTAGGAGAAAACTTCTTAATAGGATAGACAAAAAAACTATTCTTTATAATTTCTGAGAGTTATAGAGCAGCTATTGAAAACACTGAACAAGAAAGGCAGCAAAAAAGAGTGAAAAATAAAGAAAAGAAAAGAAAACGGAATGGACAAGCAGCCGTACAGAAAGAAAATGCTTTAAAGAAGACTAAAACAAATAAAGAGAAGTCAAAAAATAGAAAAAGGAAAGATGGAGAAAGATATTGAATGCTATAATGTTATAATATATTTGATAATTGGAAAATATATTCAATTAACTGTATAACACCTTCATATAATGGTATACTATATTCATGTAAAGGTATAATATTTTCATGTATATATATATATATATATATATATATATATATGAATAATCCAATATAACATTGAATGTTTACATGGTAAATAACTATGGTTTCATAGCCAATAACTATGATAAGGTGGCCAATTACCATCAATTTGACATTTTTGTTTTTGCGTTGACTTTTTTCTAATAATGTATTCGAAAAAGTGTTTTCATACAGTATGAGTAGTAAAATGCATTAATATAGTATTATATGAAGTATTTTTTATTTATGTAGAAATATTTCATTTATTTTTTATTCAAGCATACAAATATGATGTCGCTAAAGTGGCCAATTACTATACCGCTTCAACTATAATAATTTTACTTCAGAGGGTTGGAGTGAATTTAAATTCATTCAGTGGACTTCCTTCCCATTTAAATGCACGGGTTGATATCCCCCTTTCTTTTCTATAGTCTTTAGCTCTAAAATGAGTTTTTAGAAAAGAGAAAGCTCCGAATTTGTCTCTATACCCAAAAAATGTATTTTTTATTTATGTAGAAATATTTCATTTATTTTTTATTCAAGCATACAAATACGATGTCGCTAAAGTGGCCAATTACTATACCGCTTCAACTATAATAATTTTACTTCAGAGGGTTGGAGTGAATTTAAATTCATTCAGTGGACTTCCTTCCCATTTAAATGCACAGGTTAATTTCCCCATTTCTTTTCTATAGTCTTTAGCTCTAAAATGTGTTTTTAGAAAAGAGAAAGCTCTGAATTTGTCTCTATGCCCAAAAATTTCCGGAAGAGTCCCTAAATCCTTTTATTATCCCAAATGTTGTCAGACAAGGCCTAAAAGCAGTTGTTCCTTTTAAAGAATCATGGCGTAAGCGGCGCTATTGAATTATTTTTAAGGGGCGTTTTTAAAAGTTTTTGTTTTCTTTTTCTTTGACGTGTAGCTCTCGGTTTTAGAGGGATTTTCGTGAAATTCTTGGATGATAAGTTTTTGCTCTTGGGGGTAATGGGCACCTCTGCTAAAAGTAAAATTTTGAATCTTCAATTTCAAAAAATAGAACTTAAAATTGCATTCTGGAAGCTTCAATGCAGGGTTGCCACAGGAAAAATTCATTAAAAAAGCAGCAAAAGTCGCCAAAAACGTATTAAAAAGTTGCAAAAAAGTAGTCCCAAAATTAAAAAAGTTTCCAAAAAAAGTAGTCCCCAAAATTGAAAAAGTTAAAAAAAAACAAACAAACAGTATTTATGATCAGATAAATGAAGTAAGAAATAAATAGTACAGCTGAAAATTTAACATTTGTAAAAAGTCTTCATCTGTTTTGCTGAGGAATTTAAAATGAATTTGCAATTACAAAAAAAAAAAAAAAACTTTTGCCAAAACTTATTAAAAAAAAGGGACATGAAAAACAAAAAAAAACTCATATTTTCAATGAAGAAAAAAATCTGGACTTACTCATACACTCGCATTCGAAGGAGTACTTTTAAAATTTCTATTTCACGGACACTTATAAGATGTGTTAAAAATAGAGTTCTTACAAATTTGAAAAATTTTGGAGTTCTTTTAGTGGTATTAAAAATTTGCAGGGAAAGGTGTACTGTTAAGATATGTTTGCAATAACTACAATAAAAATAATTACTGCAGAAAAAACAGTTAATTTGTATTTGTACAATCATTCTATAATGATGATTTCATTTTTTAATTGCAGTTTCAAAGTAAATATAAAAATTAAAACAAAACAGCAAAAATAATTTTGTCAGTAAGAAACTATAAAAAGCATTTTTTTTCCTAGTTTGGAAAAATTTCGGAAGGGGTATGAACCCTAAAAACCCACCCCTTCAATACGGCCCAAACTCCACATATTGGTTCTGTAACATGAGATGGTGTGAGGGAAGACTTGTGATGGAAGTCTGAAGTGGAGAAATAGAGCTCTTAATCATAGTGTTAACTAGTACTTTGTTCCTTGCAAAAAATCAGAAATATAATGCTAATATTACAAAACTTGCCAACATTGAAACAAAATCAGTGATTCAGTACTTTTTGTGGCAAGTGAATAATCATGCTTAAAATAATTGTGGAGCTTTTTTTAATTGTTTTTAAATGAAAGTTTCAGTAAAAATGAGAATAACTTTTATGTACTTATCTTTTTACAAAGCCTTGATGTATACTCAAAAAATGAAAAAAAAAAAACATCTCCCAAAAATTGTGCAAAAGGATTCTCATTTTTCGCAAGGTAGAAGATCACACAAACTTGAAAATTGCACACAAATGAGCTCTTTACAATAAAGAAAAACTTTAAACAATACACCTCTTATACCCTTGTTTAATTTTGTATAATTTCCCTCTATTTGATCATTTATTCTAAAAATATTAATCAACGAGTTACTTCAACTTTCACACATTCCAACTGTTCAAATGAAAGCTTATGCAAAAACTATCCCTTAAAATTAATAAAATAAAAAAGAAGTTGATTAAGGTTGAAGTGAAAAAATACTTATTGCAAGTAAAAATTTAACAATTAAAAGCTCATTTGCTAAACATTTAGTACTCTTCCCACCAAAAAGTAATTACAATCGATAAAAAATGAAAGTCAAGGTTGAAAAAAAAGAACTATGGATATAATATGCTTCAATTAGCTGATGTTAAAATAAAAATAGATGTCAAATTCTAAAATAATTGAAATAACAAGATGTGCACAGTTTTTGAAAAGTCTAACAGTGTAGAATTTTGGGTGAAGCTCGTGCTTGATATCTGTAAGTTCCTAAAAATAAATTTTTACTTAATCAGCAGTTTATTATTAAAACTCAGTTAAAGGAAAGTCTTAAATAAGTCAGTTCCTTCAATTTACTAAACTTTGAGCCTATTTTTCCCCAATATATATCAAATAAATAGATCCGCCTCCCTTCCTCAGTAGCTATGGCTATTAAGCAAATCACTTTTTACCCAATAGCTAAAGTAGCAAAGAGATTATTCAAAAATCTAAGCCCCTCTCTGATTTAAAAAAATAATAGAGGATCTGTCCATAATAAAAGGCAAAGGAATGTTCTTTTTTTAGGTGACAAAGAAATAAGAATAAAAAATAATGGGTTTCAAATTAACAAATAAAATCAAATAAGGCCAAAAACAATCAAGATTTTTGAATGAAAACTTGCTTTGGAAAAAAAGAAGTCTCCAAAAAAGTAGCTGAAGTGAAAATAAGTTGCTTTTTAGCCTATTTGTGCTCAAAAAAAGTCTTCAAAGTCGCCTGGAGCCAAAAAAGCAGCAAAAGTAGCATTTAAGTAGCCTGTGGCAACCCTGCAATGCCGCAAAATTTCGGGGCACAGCGCCCGAATCCTGCCTCTTCTGTTGATGTTGCCTCTTCTGTATTAAAGATAACCTAAATAAAAATGTTTTTAAAACATTAATTTCGAAACATTTCAGGAGAGAGTCCTTGCTAACGGTACTACCAAAGATGGTCTAAAGAAGAGAAAGCTTAAAGCTTCAGTTTTGAAAATTTTCGGAGAGAGATCCCTAACAACTTTTTGTCTCTTAACGTCTCCAAAGAAAACGCGAAATTGCGCATCTATCTATCGAAAATCTTTCAGGAGAGGGTCTTTGAACTTTTACTTCCCAAAGATAACTTAAATGACATTTTGGTTCAAAAAAAAAAAAAACTCATCTTCTTTTCTTTTACTCTATCATGAAGAAATATATCCAGAGTTGTGCTTCAGTGTCAAAATATTTCAGAAGAGATGCCCCGAGTCTTCTCAATTCCTTTAACGTCACTAAAGATAGCCTGAAATTGCGTGTTTAGAATTAAAGTTTCAGTAAGTTTCCCAGAGGAGTCTTGATCCTCCGACGTCATCAAAGGTAGCATAAAGAGTTTCAATTTTGAAAAAAAATTGGATGGAATCTAAAACTTCGTAATTTTTTATCTTTTCCAAAAATTGCAATATTTTAATTCAATTTGAAAATTTCTACCTGCCTTACAGTAAGAGCGAAAAAAAAAAAGAAAGTGGGGGGGGGGCTAAGCTTGATTATATGGGCCCCCTCCGAAATAAAAACCTATATACGCCACTGGTTTCAGCAGAAAAAATTAATAAAACTTTTAAAAAAAAACACAACCTTAATCAGTAGTTGCCATATCTATCTCAATAGGAAAAGTTTTCGAAAATTACCGTCAATGTCTTACGGACGATACCGTAAAATGGGATGTATAGGAACAGCGGGGTGATTTGGAACAAATGAAGAAAAAAATACACAATGACTATATAATTAAAAATTTCATTTTTTACCATTGCACAGTTGTTTTTCGTCATGAATATTAGTGGGAAAAGTTTTAACACTATTTATTGTGAAAATTCGTATTTCCCAGTTATTAACCCCCTTTTTCCTGACGCAGGATCGTTATTTCAAATTTCGCCGGTTGGGGGAAAGGGGGGGATCAAAAGGTAAATTGTACCAAATTTCAATGTAAATTATGCCAAAAAAAGCAAAAGCCACGCATACTTGTATGCAAATACATGAATTTCCTAAAACCAGGGGGGAGACCATTGACCACCCGTCCTGATGTCCCAAATAACGGGCCTGTCTCGGCGTGAAATATATAATAGTCGCATCAACATTATGAAAGCTTTCTGGTAAAGTAACTCTCAAAATATAATAGTTGTGCAGTTTTTTAAAATGTCAACTGTAATTTCAATTATTTTTATTAGTGTAAATCAATAACAAAATTTTCTAAAGTATTTTTGAAAAAAATCCAATTTAAATTAAAAAAAATTAACATATTTAAAAATTCTGATTTTTTATTTTATTTTTCAAAAAATCATGATTTTTTTAACCCTCTCATTTCCATCCCCAATTCCTCAAACTCTTACAATGTCGTATTTATTGCAGTTTCTATCACTTTTCAGTTCACTGGTCAACGTTTTAACTCAACATTCAACGTTGAGCAAGCGAAGCAATTTAAGATTGTTATAACAGAAAGCTTACAGCTCATTAAAAGCTGATAAATTAAACAATTTAATGATCACATAAAGCAATACTTATGACATAAAAATGAAGAGAGAATATTAGGATCAATTCATTTTAATAACAATAAGCAATTGATAACATTGCATAACACTGCAATCACATTAGGCAGAGACTACAGTGGTACCCACTGCAACTTTATAACTCACAGTAAGTATCAAAAAAAAAAAAAAACATTGAAGAACATTTTTTTAAAATAAAACAATGAAACTCTTCATTTTCTTCCTTTCATTTCAGACTTCATAAACTGGAAGACATTACTATTTTTTTGTTCCATGTTAAATCAATTGCAACTTTTCAGTTCTATAGCTATATTTGAAAATTGCGGGACAAACTTGAAACTTTTAATGTTGACAAAATACTGTCAACAATCTTAATAATATCAAAGCAATTCTATTGATTTTGGACCAGTGCTGCCTTACTTTGATTAGTAATTACATTAATAAGGACTTTTAGGAGTTACCCTCTTTTCCATAAAACCCATAAAATTACATATAACAGGAATTCAAAAATTTGATTTCTGTGAAAAAAAATTTCTTTGCTAATAAATTTTAATAATGCTGTTAATACCACGGCTGCGGAGTCGGAGGAAAAATGGTCGACTCCGACTCCAGTTTTCAAAACTTCCGACTCTGACTCTTTGACTCCTGCTTTTATTTAATTATTTTTTTGCCCAAATGTGAAGTGGGACAAACCCTAAACAAAGGTTGAAATATAAGTTCATTCATAAAAGTTTCATTTTTATTCATGGTCATAGCCAGCACTTCCGTTAAGGGGGGGGGGGGTGAGCAAGCAGGGGTATCCCAATTGGAGGTCACGGGAGGTCATTGTGACTTGTCAAAAAGTTCAAATTTCCCAAAGAATTCTCGCAGGTTACCTCAATTCTCGTTATTAACCTCAATCCTCGGACGTCACTGTGACCTCCCAAAAAGTCGATTTTCTCCGGAGCAAAAGACAAGTGCTGCTCTTGTCCTTGACTCCGTACAAAACTAATCTTTTTCTTGACTTTATTTTAACACATTGCATTTTTGCTGCAAATATTTTTTATTCACTAGCTTTTGAAGTTGCATTTTACGTTTTCATTATGCTCTATACGGGTATTCCACTCTAAGTGCAACATAAATCCGATATTTGAAAACAGGTCCATTATTCCAAAGTTATACAGGGTGTCCACTCCAATCGTGGACCAATAGCTAATTTCTAAACCGTTAGAGATAAGCATATAGTTTATTTAGGAAAAAATCTCCAAATTACGAAAGGAATTTTGGGTCTATTCAATGTTTTTCAAAAAATCAAATTTTGAAAGAGTTACGAAATTTAAATTTTTATACAACCCCCCAGTCCTATCAATCATATTTAGTAAAACATTCCTGACACTGTAACGTTTAAAACTAAAAAAAAAATCACTCTTCTACCACAAAAATTGACCGAGTTATGACGTTTTGAAAAATCAAGATTTTGCATTGTTTTTTGACGCCATCGAGGGAGCGATCTCTCGATGACTGGGGGAAGATTGGATTGTATGCTTGTAGGCCTGTTAGTTGTGTCCCACTTACTGTAAGTCACTGTCGCCTTCGCTTAGCCTGGAGTACAGAGCATGCATTATGGACACCGCAACAGTGGGCCTGTGTGATGTTTTCTGACGAGTCTAGGTTCAGTTTGCAATCAGCTTCTCAGCCGATTTTCCTTTGGAAAGAGCCAGGTACTCGTACCACCAGGTACCAAGAAAATATTGTTGAACGACACCATTATGGTGGTGCAGAATTGCTCGTTTGGGGAGGAATTATGCTGAGTTCCAGGACACAGTTGCATGTCCAAACTGGAACCATGACAGGCCAAATCTATCGGGACGTTATTCCGGATCAACATGTACGCTTATTTCGGGTCGCCATGAGCACAGAATTTGTGTTTATGGATGATTACGCTCGTCCGCACTGTACGAACATCGTGAACGAACGCCTTAAACCGAAGGATATCCCCCGTATGGACTAGCCAGCATTCTTACCAGACTTGAATCCAATAGAGCTCGTATAGGATATGCTTGGCCGGCAAGTTACAGCCCGTCAACAACCTCCTACATTTCTATCGGAGCTTCAGAGAGCATTGATTGTTGAGTGGTGTAATATCCCCCAAGTACAGATTCATAACTTGATTCTGAACATGTCTAGGCATTGCACAGATTGTATTTCATCGTTTGGAAGACACACTATATATTAGCTTTCAAAATAACTGCGTATCATTGATTTTTGTGAAATTTGATTTTTTTGCAATTTGCTCCAGGGAGTAACAATTGCAATTTTACTTGATAATATCAAACATGTAGCATCTTTTTTGCTATTTATCTTTTGTTTAATAAATAGCCTTTACAAATAAGTGGTATTTGTTTTGCTTCTGACTCTTTATTTGGCTGAACTTGGATTATCCTTTACGGATAATATGAGTGTAACAGCCACTTTGGATGGCAAAACATTTTACTAAATCAATATTGAAGCTCTGCAACCATAACCCGTTCAAAACAAGTAGAGGAATGTATGGCAAAGTGAAATAGTTAAGTTTACTTACCTGCTTCAAAAGGAACAAATGGGAAATTTTTTCTGAAAATTATTGTACAAAGAGAAGGAACAATGCTTTTACAACTTTTGTTGAAATATTATTTTTCATCTTTTGACAGTTATTTTGTACTTTAAAAAAAATGTGGAAAATTTTCACCTCAAAAATCGGGGCAAAGTGAAAAACAAAATATTTTTGTTATGAAAATTTTCTATTTGACGATTAACAGTAATTTACATCAAATAAGTTCGTAAATTAAAGAAAAAAATTATTAATGAAAAATTAACAAAAAAGTAAATATATGAATAAATGAATTAATTAATGTGTGAGAAAAAAATAAATTAGGAAATAAAATAGAGAACGAATAAGAAAATGAGTTAATGAATGAGTAAATAATTAAGTTAAAGAATGTAAATGAATTAATAAATGAAGAAATACATATGTGATTTAATAAATGAATGAATGAGTAAACTAAATGAACTATATTTCACTTTGCCCAGCGTGCATTTGACAAATTACATCGAACTTAAAAAAAAAAATGCCTAATATAAACAAAATAAGGACTTCACTAGACATCAATAGATCTCAATTAATAGTTTAAACATTAATTGCAAAAGTTTTATTATTTTATAATAACAAGAAATATTTTTGGAAAATCACGAATATTACAATAAAGGTATCAAATTTTGAAAATGACTTGTATAATTTTTTTTGTTGATCTTTGGAGCGATTTTTTTTCTTGACAGGAATCAATCATATGTCTAGTAACTTAGTTAAATATTGCTAGATTGGTGGTGCTGCAAACTATGAAAATATTTCACCATTTCACTTTGCCCCACTATTTCACTCTGCCCCACATTCCCCTACTTGGCCAAAAAATTACAAAGTATGAGCTTTTGCATTATGTTTGTTTGGATTTTATGTCACCTTAAAATCTAGGAATAAAAACTTTCACCGTGTTTTATCAACAGGTTGCATGCGTGCTACACAAAAGCTAATGAGCTCCAAATTCACAAAAATGCTTGACCGTATTAGCAACTAAATGCACTTTAAGCTCTTAACGTTTCAGACCTAGAGTGTTATAAACTTTTTTGCAACGTAAGCCTTACCCTAGCAATTTGTTTTACAAAGCAGACGCGCCATTTTGAAGCCCTTTCTTTAGGGGTCCTAGATGCTTAGGATTTGGATATTGGAAGCTGAAAATTTGTATATGTTAGTTTCAAAGACTTGTTTTTACCTCCATAAAATTTCATCCAAATCGGAGGTGGTCGGAGTCGGAGTTGACATGTTTTTCAGCGATTCCGACTCCTTTGGTCCAAAATCCGTCTGACTCCGACTCCACAGCCCTGGTTAATACAATCAAACCTGTCTGTCTCGAATTTCACGGGACAGAAGAAAAATTCGAGATACGGAGGTTTTAAGATACAGGGGTTGTAATGAAATTTACAAAAATAAGCAATTGGAACAAAGTCAAATACTTAAGAGATGGTTTTTCATTGATATTGTAGAATATTTTACAGTATGACATGTTGTTAGTACATTTGTTACTAATTTTCATGATTATATCAACAGCAACTTTATGCATACCTATAAGTATGAATATTGTCTTTGAATGATAGTGCAGAAGATGATTTTTGTCTCTAAGTTATACCATTGATAAAGGTGGCTGGAGATAAAATTCAAAAATGGGAGTCGTGAATATTCAAGATACAGATGTTTTCGGGGAAAATCATTCGAGATAAACATGAGAAAAAAACATCAAATTTATGCTTTAAAAGCAGGGAAATTGAAAATTTTCGACATAGAGAGGTTTTCGAGATAGGCAGGTTCGAGATAAACAGGTTCGAGTGTAGTTCATTTTTGTGATTTCTAGGGATGGACCGGATAGTGATTTTGCCGGATACCGGATATCGGATATCCGGTGGCTCATAACACGCCGGATACCGGATATCCGGCCGGATATCCTGCGGATATCCGGCATTACAATTACATTGCATGTTCGCTTATTTTTATGTAATGCAGCTTCAAAACAATAAATCAAAGTTGTTTCTCGTATAATTTCTTTAAGAACATGTTAAATACATTTAAATTAATTTTTAAAGCCTCTATTTTATTTGTACAGGAGTAGCGCTACATATGAAATGAAACACTAGCATATTGTGATTTCTTTCTAAATTATGTATTTTTATCAAAATAGACGAAACTTTAAAAGATTGAATTAAATATTTCTGTATATACTCAAAGTTTAAACTTTTAATTATTCTTAGTTTAAATTTTAAAGCTTTTCTGTTTCAATATCATTTCAATAGGTTTCTACGTAAATGATACGGTTATTAAATATTTCACCAATATTAAAAAAAAAAGAAAGAAAAAAAGAAAGGAAAAAGGAAAAAAAAAACTAAGCTCAGATAAACGTTTTTTTTTTTTTTTTTCAAATTGATACATATTTTATTAGAATTTTATGAATTTAAACTTCATTACAAAGTAACAAATTTTCTTATTTCTAATTTTGCAATAATATAAAGCAAAATTTTGCTTTGAAATTCTTTTTTTTAAAGAATAATATGCATGTAATTTTTCTAACATACAAGTTAAAGAAGAAAATATTAAAACAGGACCAGTGTGTTAAAAAATAATAATAATAATAAAGTTATACTCAAATAATCAGTTAAAAATTTTATATTAACTCCAAAAAACAAAGGAACATGTTTTCTGAAGATTCAAATCAGCAGTTTAAATATACTTTTAAGAGGTATGCTAAAGTTGTTCACTTTTTAAAAAACAAATGAGTAAACTTTACTTAAATAATCAACTTGAAATTTTACTTTAGTTCCAAAAAATGAAGATACACATTCTTAAAAGTGGCAAATTATCATTTTAAATACATTAAGGGTCATGCTAAACATATTCACTTTTTTAAAAACAAAAAATAAACTAATTCTTAAACGATCACCTCGAAATTCAACCTCATTTTGAAAAAATAAAGATACATTCCGAGATGCAAATGTTATATTTATGGGTTATTCCAGCCAAAATGGTACAAATCATGTCTGAAATTGTCGAGTTAAGTTTATCAAATGAAGTAATTTTCGCCAACTAATCATTGTTTTAAAAATTATTCTCTGTTTATTTGTGCATAATAAAGTGTAAATGGCTTGTATATATGAGTCATTCATTAAGGGTTTTGAATAGTTCGACCACTTTGTGTAACAGAGGAGACAAATGAGGTTTGAAAAATATATTTCTAATCGTAAAGAAAAGTTAATTACAGAACAAGTATAAAATGAACTAAGCATCCTAAAACTAATTATGTCTGCAATTTCAAGAAAAAATATTTTTTGCACTATTAATGCGACTGTAACAGAGTGGACATCCCACAGTGCAAATTAACTATCATCAGCAAATAATTTCAGGCTTATCTTAGTTACTGATTATATAATTCAATGTATCAAAGTAATCAAAGCAGATACATTACTTGTACTTATTAAAAAAAATGTCACATTGAATGCGATTGCTTATTTTATTTCTGAAAGGCTTGTAACAGAGTGGACAGTTTGAAACATAAAAAAATCTAGGAACAAAGATAAATAGGTGTTTTTCCAAGATTTTTTTGCTTACATACATAAAAATCAGCAGAAAGGGTGTCAGAAGCATTTTTTGTGCTGTGCATTGCAAATGATTTTGTTGTTGCATTTCAGCTTAATCTTAAATTGCATTTTAAGTCCTAGCAATTTGAAGCTGGGGCAGATCATTTTTTCCTTCTTTTGCCACAGATTTTTTTTTTTTTTTTTGGGGGGGGGGGTCCTTTATAAATGGCTTATGCCTAAATAAGTAATACTTGGTTACACACAATTAGATGGAGAACAAATAAAAAAATATAATTAATTGGTGGTAAATATTAAAATTAATTCCCAAAATTCTGAAGTATCGGGACTGATTTGTACCATTTTCGCTGAAATGACCGATATATTATCATTATTATTTCAAATTATTCTAAACATGTGCACTTTAAAAAATAAATTAATAAACTTATATCTAAATAATTAACTTAAAGTTTTACTTAAATTCTAAAAGACAAAATACACTTTCTAATGATGCAAATTAACATCTTAAATACAGTCAAGTGTCAATAGCTCATAGTCTCAAGGGACCGGCTAAAAACTTTTCAAGAATTTGGGACCAAATGAAAACTTTGAAATGAAGGTATATTTGAGTTTATAAAGCTTTGAGTTATCGAAACTCGATTGAATGTTATTGAGGGTCATGCTCAACATGTTCTCGAGGAGTTACGGAGCGGCGTGAAAAGATTCTAATAGCAGAGAAATATCTTTTCTGAAAGGAAGGTATTACAAAAAGAAAGAACGAAACAAAGTGCAAAATTCAAAATTACTTTACACACATTTAAACTCTTTCAAAAAAAAAAAAAAAAAGCATGGTTTTAAGTTGCGACGATTCATGGGGACAGATGTTTTCATCATCTAAAAGAAAACTTTCGTCAATGTTAGATAGGTATATTAGTATAGGTTATTATAATAAAGCAATAATAGTGGCAAAGTAAAAAATATCTAATTACAACATCATTGGGTGTTAATAGATCGCAATTTTTGTTAGAAGCACAAAAACTAAAAATTAAAGAATTCAATAAATAAAATAATTTCAGAATTTATATTAAAAGCTACTGCGATTAATTTTTATGAACTAACGATATGATCGTAAGTTTTTTTCAAACTTTTGTCGCACATTAATCCTTGAAGGTTTGTAGCCTTTTCTTTCTAAATATTTTAACTAAAATATTTTTGAAAAGCTGAAGACAATCATATTTTATCTGGCAATTGTAAAAAATCAAATATGCAGATTGCTTCCATGTCCAGTACACAGTCGGAGGAATAACACAATTTTTGTTTTAGAAGCAAAAATTGGTAAAAAGGAAAGATGAAAAGTAATTACATCATCTAAAAGGTTTATCAAACAATGAAATTTTTAACTAAGATTTTTATAAAAAAGAAAATATTTAATTAGGTCCTCACATCATACCGGATAACCCTCACATCAATTCCGTATATTCCCCACATCAATACCGGATACTTAGCCGGATATCCTGCAAAAATCTTCCAGATATCCGTATCCGGGGCGGTCAGCCGGATCGGATGTCCGGAAGTACCGGATACTTAAAATATCAGCCGGATAGTTACCGGATATCCGGTCCATCCCTACTTTTAATAAAAGTGAATTTCTGAGAATATAGGAGAATTGATAAAGGAGAGTATAGGGAGCATGGGAATTTAAAATTAATATAGGAGTTATTCTAAAACTGAATATAAAACAAACAAAAAACAAGTCAGTTTTATTTATTTTTGTATTTATAGTATCATTATAACTAAAATATAGCTATATATTACTTCTAAATGTTTGAATGACAATTTTAGACCGTCAACAGATGAAACGTCATCGGTAGTACCTATTAGGTTTAAACGGAAGTAACTTCTTAGAATAAGGAAATGAATGTGAGCCAAAAATGAAATAATAATAATAATTTTAAAATGATAATACAAATAATGTTGACTACCCATATACATTACAATGGATTGTATACAGCCTTACTGCAGAAAGTATAAAGAATATTTTCTTGATAGGGATTGTATTTGTAGATAAGGAAAGATAATATGATATCCGCGAAATTTATCAAACACCATTCAGACTTTAGAAGAAACAGCTTGGGTAACATTGCACATTTCTTTTCTGGTACTTCACAGGGGGACATCCCAACTACTTTTGAATGAGAAGTCAAACAGTTGATCTATTTTCTGAGAAACATATTAATGCCATTTCGTTTCAAGTACAGAAGAAGCTTATTAATCCGGACTCAGGGGTCTAGGTAGTTCAAATTAATAAAATCCGAACTAAACAAAAAAAGCCCTATAAATTAAGCCAAGATACAATAAACAAACTGTTGTACAGAGTAAAAACTGTATTTTGAATTCAAGAGAATGAAGTATGGAACTGCACAAGAGAAATTTAGAAAAAATCATTACAAAAATAAAAAATACAGCTTACAAAATTACATTATTGCTCTAACTTGTCTTTTATTTATACAGTATGTGCATCTAAGTCCCTGTGCGTATTAAGTGAACTCTGTTTTAACAGACCAGATTAATGAGGGTTTACTGTAAGTGCTTGCGTTATAAATTGGTTGATTCATTTCATGTTTAATTTTTCAAAGTGCAATCCGTAATTATTGATAAATTTTGTGTATTTCTTCGCTTTGTACCGAGCACCCAACATGACTTATCTTAACATTGACTAGTACTGCAAAAGCAGGTATGGAGCAGCGGATCTACTCATGGATGAGAATATCTAGAGGGTAACTAAGGGGATTTCTCGTGCTACCTTAATCACTATGCGGATGGTTTACTCGCAAGCATGAAGCCATATCAATTAGATTCTCCTTAGATTCCAGGACATTGCAGAAATTGTAAATGGTTGCTTATAGAAAGAAGTGTAGGGTTAGAATGAGTAGAAGTTTAAGCAGTTGATATTTGAATATAATTCAATTAATGAAAAATGATTGCTAAAAAAAAAGGAACATGAAGCCTAAGCGTAAAAATTATTAGTTACTATTCAGTTTATATTCTTAATTGAAGGGCTTGCTTCCAAAAGGTGTACAGTCAAAATTCTCAAAAACTGACTCAGGCAGCATATATCAAACAATGTATTTAAAATGAGTAGATTTTATATACAAGGGTTGGTCGTATTTAAAACTGTAGTTGAAACAAGAATTTTTTTTTCCGAAAAAGATTTAGTCAGAAATATGTTTTGTGCCAAACTGGATTAAGTCAAGTTTAATTAGACGCAACTTTTCTCGAGATTACGTTTGTTTCACGGGGACGCACGGCAAAAAAAAACTCTCCCTTGTCCCCCTTTTGAAACAAAACCTAAAATTAATGTAAAACAAGGAAAAAAGGAAAACAAAAGAAACTTTGGTACCTAACAAACTGCACAAATGTTCTTATTTTCGTAAGCAATCCCACAAAGATATTCCTAACACAAAACATAATTGAAAGTAATGAAATCGATGATGAAATAGAATTTCTCAATGAAAATTTGTGTATCTTTCTACTCTCCGAAACTGTGCATTCGAAATGTAATCCGTATTTTCACAAAAAAAAAAAAAAAGAAAAAAAAATAATAATAAAAACTCTTGAATTACTTTCAAATGTATGTGTGCCATTACATTTCGTTATTTGTCATCATCCATGGATTATTCGAAAAACCCTATCTTTTTCTTAAACTCATTACTAAATTTTACTTAACAAAATCGCGTTT
Organism: Uloborus plumipes; assembly: GCA_038373865.1. Classification (NCBI taxonomy): domain Eukaryota; kingdom Metazoa; phylum Arthropoda; class Arachnida; order Araneae; family Uloboridae; genus Uloborus; species Uloborus plumipes. The sequence goes on from JAXGGA010005525.1 coordinate 25,155, forward strand.
TATCAAGAACGAAAAAAAAATGACTTAACGCCATTTGAAAACAAAGCTCTGAGTCTCAACTGTGCTGAAGTATTAGAAAATGTAATAACTACTAAAATTTCATTTGAATGCTTCTATTATTAGAGGTTATACAAGTTAGTTGAACAGATTAAACATTAAAAGTTTAACGAGTAAAATAACTGCAGCAAAATATTACTGAAAAACTGTCTAACGATTGCATTACCATTGAATTCAATTTCATTAATCACCTCAATTAGAGTACATTGCATTTATAATAACAATAGTATAATTTTGCATGTTCTATACTTTATTTTATTAAAAAAAAGAAATATACCAAAAATGAAATAGCCTGGCATCATATTTTTATTTTTAACTCAAAGATCTTTTGAGCAGGTGTTTCTAAGAAAAAAGTTTCTAAATAATTTCAAGAATATAATGACACCTTGACAAGATACGAGAAGAACCATCTGAAAGAATCTAAGTGTATATAACAAAGTAAATCGTTAAATCTGGAAGTTTGGAAAGAGACAATAATTCCTTTTTCAGAATTAAGAAGACAAGTAATTTCTTCTGCAATTTCGAGTCGAATATCTTATCACTATCTTCCAGAAAAAATCCTTTTCTCAGCGTAAGCTGAGATTGTAATCGCAAATGAAAAATAATGTTACCACGCTTGTATTCATTTTAAATGAAAAAAAAAGACAGAAAAAGAGCTTTCTTTTCTTTTTCGACTACTTGGCGATTTTAACTCTCGTCTTGATAAATGGTTTTACTTCTGTGTTTGATTCTTAAGCTTTAAAACTCTTTGTTTTCACATCACATGATACACAGTAAGAGAGAAAAAAAGGTTCTTTTTAGAAAGAATTAGCAGTGCTTTTAACACATGCGTCAACCTTTTTAGATCCTGCTTTATTTTTATATTCAAGTTTCGTGACTAACTATTTGAAACCACTCCTTCCATGAGTTTTAAATTTATAAAAATTCAAAAAAGGAAGAGATTTGGAATGTAAGTAATCAAACGTTCTTGATTTTCTGGTATTTAGAGAATTTTGTGATTTTTGAGAAAAGTATGCAGTAAAACCGTCATGAAATTCTGAAAACTAACCTGATGTTACCCATTCCATACCAATTTTGAATGCTTCTAAAGTATTTAAACTCTTATTTTTTAACATATTTATAACCACGCAAGAATCAAGTGATATGGACACATAGATATAGCTGCCAAATTGTTTCGTTGCTCAGAGACTATCGCCGTTTTCTGGTAACAATGACTAGCTTCGAAGTACATACTTATAAGTAAGGAACGTTGCGAGAAAAGTAAAAAAATCAAATGTGGTTTACGTATCTACGCCACAAGCATTAAATGCATAACGGTCATTTTCACCATATGCTTACATTTCAGAATTTTCAAGTAATTTTTTTAACTTGCTATTTTCTTTTAGAGTCACTAACAGATATTTTGTCACATATTTTAGGTGTGTGAAAAAGTAATTGGTTGTACACTTTGATACATAATTAAGTATTCAAATGCTGTTGTAAAACTTTAAGTTGCAAGGAAAATTGTCGTCCGTTACCATACAAAATCAATATGAAACCTCACTTTTAAACTATATCATAGTGTCTAGAACCAGCTTCATTTGAAATTATTTGCGTCCCTGAAGCTTTAAACGATGTTTGTGATAGTTAAAATATTGATCAAAAACTATATGGTAACGGACTTGATATGTGGTAACGGAATTGACCAGTAACGGACTTGACATTTCAACCAAAATGTCAAATTATGGCTAGGTTATCGAATTTAAAAATTGAACTACAATCTGCATTTTCTTAGAGTTGTATAATAAACAATATTTCGGGGTAAAAGTAGAGAAAAAGTAAAAATTAATACTCTAAAATCTTTGTTAACATACTTGACAAAGAATAAAAATACGCGCCTGGAAGAAATCTTGTGCGAAACGCCACAGCAATACTTCTCGATTCAGGAAAACAAAATGGTACGAAATAGTTACGTCACTAGTTTGTTAAGTTAACTGAATACGTGTTACCATCTTTTGACTGTAATAAATACATTTTTTAGCTGAAATAACCTTAATGTAACGGACTTGACAATAACTGCCGGACAATATATATTCATACATTTCTTAATGAAAAAAAATACTATTGTCAATATTTATTATGAATATCATATACTAATAGTCAATATATGAAAATAATTTTTGTATATACTTTTTAAAAAATTAAGTATATAAAAAAATAGTTGAACTTGCGAAAATTGGAAATGGACAAACGTTTTTGCCTTGATTCACATTTTTAAACACTTATATAAAAATAAATAAATAAATTTCAATAATTTTTTGAGTGATAAGATTTTTTTTTGAGATATTTCTTACAGAAAATAATTGTTCGCATTGAATTTAAAACATAAGCTATGCTTCGAAATCGTCTTTTTAACCTCCGGACAGCAAATGTAAGCAAATTTTGAAAATGACCCATAACGTCAGATATGGCAACTTGGTGCCTCTTTTTGATAACTTTTATAAGGACATCTTCTATATTATTTAACTGAATTAGACTTTAACCCGCGAAACGCAATCAATTTAAGTTAGTTTCAATTACTGTGCTGATGTCATATACTCACCAGCTCAAGTGAGTACTATTACCCTTTATCTCCATGTTGGACTTGAATGCATTATAATTGGAATAAAAAAGCTCTCCAAAAATAAATAAAAAAAGCCTGAACGTGTAGCTGAATGCAACTATTCAATAGCTGTCATACATAAATTGTAATTTGCGAATAAGAATGTACATTTATTTGCCGCTGTAGAATTTTATAACATAAAACTGCATGGCTGTGCTAATCGTGAGTTAACAATTCAATTCTACTTAAAGACTTTTGTTTGAGAGAGACTCCTTTGAGCATCATTGGCCTACTTTCTCCCACTTGCATTTCAAAGAATGTATTTAAGATTAGCTGCGTGGCCCGGCGTTGCACGGGCTACTTTTGAAATGAAAGCGATGTCAAGAATGAAAGCTATCCGCTTCCAGTAGAGCAACAAATTCGCCGCCTCGGCCGCTCGCTACAGTCAGCGCGCTCTACACACAGTAGCCAAGAAAATACTTTTGATATTTTGATGAACGCCATCTCTCGAGAAAAGTGGAAACGAATCCACTCGTGCTTTTCGACCATTATTATTTGTAAACTATAATAATAACTCTTCACATGTAGCGCAACGTTATATAGCCTAAAGCCTTGACAAAATGGACTATTCAAACCAAAAAGATTTTTTTAATCGAACAAGTATTTCCTGCGATTAGCGCGTTCAAACAAACAAACTCTTCAGCTTTATATTATTAATATAGATATAGATTTAAAGCGATATTGTTTTGATTTTAGTTTCAGCAACAAAAATTACTAATGAGCACTGCTCAATGGAGTGCATAATCAACAGAATGAAATATGATAATTTGATTATCTGCATGTGGTAATCGTATTAACAGTATAACTTAACATGCATCTAACTATAAGCATTCTTGCCAAGAATAAAAAGTTATTTTGTTCCAGACTGCTGTTAATATTCCAGCTTGTTTTCATAAAATAATGCCAAACCTACGTGTTCACAACAAGTTTAAACAGAAGCAGGAGATTAGAAAAAAAATATTTCAATCACTCATGTACGAAGAGGAGCTTTTCTTGAAAATTTGCTCGCAAAATTGATTTACTTTATCGGAGAGACCTTTAAGACTGAGAATCGAAGCAACTGCTTCTGAGTAAAATTAATATTTAAAAAGTGTGCCAAGAACATCAAAAGCCTCCTCCTCATTTGCTTCAGGAGTGACAGAAAAGTGTAGGCAATTATTCAATTAAGCCAGCAAAACAAAGAAGACTTAGCTTAAAGAAGATAATTTCTGTAAAATAAACACATTGATTAATTACGATGGGAAGGATCATAATGCTTCTAATCACTAAAGAATCGAGCCATTTTTTTTTTGTTTAGAGTTTTAATGGTCGTTGCGGGGTTGAGTACTAAAGAAATGAGCCGGCATTGACGTTGTAAGGAAAGATTTAGATCCCCCCCACCTCCCTTTCACGTTTTTTTCGGATTATGGAAAGTTCAACTTTTATGAATATTTTGTCAAAAGAAACAAAAAATGTTCTTCGTAAAAATGTTTACAAAACACATAGCTGATGTTTTAAATTTCTTCCTTCTGTTTTGCATTCAATTTCTCACTTATTACAAGAAATTACACATTAATGCAAGAGAAAATAATTAGTCATTGAACGTTTGAGACATTTTTAAAAGTTTGAAGTATATCGTTGTGGGTATAATAACAAGGAAATTTATGTTGAAAAAAAGTTATAAATATTCCAGTTCCTAACGGATTACTTAAAATTTGAGCTAGATACATGTTTTGTTGAAAAAAGTAATGTACAAAAAAGTCAGCTAAGGGCGTATTTTATGCGTGTAATTTATTGTGAGAAATTACTAATTTTTGGTAACAATAAAAATTATAATTAGAGATTCGAGCCAATTTTTATGTTTGAAGTCCTGGTAGCTATGAAGCGATTATGGTATGATGAGGTACTTATCTCCATCATATCCCAGCTTTTTAGTGCAAAACCTTAGACTTACAATATAACGTCACAAAAATCAAAATTAATTGGGACCATAGATAGTAAAAATGTTCAAACTGATCGGATTACCTAAAATAACAAGAAAATACCGTGTTGGAGGCCAGTATGTCATTTATTTAAATAAAGTGGTTATACATTATATATAAACATAACATAAAAATAGTACACAACGCTACAACAAGTAATTATATTTTTTAACAGAATTTAACAAAAACCGTGAATTGTTTACTAAACATAAAATTAAAATATATATATATATACAGGGTGTCCACTCCAATCGTGGACCAATAGCTAATTTCTAAACCGTTAGAGATAAGCATATAGTTTATTTAGGAAAAAAATCTCCAAATTACGAAAGGAATTTTGGGTCTATTCAATGTTTTTCAAAAAATCAAATTTTGAAAGAGTTACGAAATTTAAATTTTTATACAGCCCCCCAGTCCTATCAATCATATTTAGTAAAACATTCTTGACACTGTAACGTTTAAAACTAAAAAAAAATCACTCTTCTACCACAAAAATTGATCGAGTTATGACGTTTTGAAAAATCAAGATTTTGAAGGATTTCGCATACGGTCCCTTAAGCGATCGCTCGATGACGTCATGAAATAATGCAAAATCTTGATTTTTCAAAACGTCATAACTCGGTCAATTTTTGTGGTAGAAGAGTGATTTTTTTTAGTTTTAAACGTTACAGTGTCAAGAATGTTTTACTAAATATGATTGATAGGACTGGGGGGCTGTATAAAAATTTAAATTTCGTAACTCTTTCAAAATTTGATTTTTTGAAAAACATTGAATAGACCCAAAATTCCTTTCGTAATTTGGAGATTTTTTCCTAAATAAACTATATGCTTATCTTTAACGGTTTAGAAATTAGCTATTGGTCCACAATTGGAGTGGACACCCTGTATATACAGCACTGTATATGTACTCTGGGAGGATTTATTAAACGGCAAATAACCCTTTATGCCCAAGTTTTTTTTAACATTTTTTTCAATTTTTATCTGCTTAAACCTCTTACTTGCAATAGTTTACACGCACATTTTAGGCTTGAAATAGTTAGCCGTTGCCATATTTATTAAGTTATTTAACGTCTTGTTTATGGGATATTTTGCAGATATGTGAGCAAAATACGACATTTCTTGACTTTACTTTTGCAAAGTAACATTACAGAAGGCATCTCTGATCAATTTTAAGCAAATCATTTTAAAATAGATTAATTTTATTAAAGATAAGTTCGCAAAAAAAAAAAAAAAACTTAGTTTCTGTGGTGGATCGTTGCTTGACTGATTTGTCTGAAAAGAGCTGTCAATAATTAAACTATAATGTCCAAATAGTGGTTCTAACTGGTTTTCTCAAGTAGAAGGACTATTTAACTTGTGAAGAACAGCTTTAGTAAAATGATATACCCATTACAGGTTTTTGTATGCAGTAACTAACAAGCGTCCCGTTTTTAGGCTACTGGGCATAGATGGGTTAAACAAAGAAATTTGAAAGAACTTCGATAAATACAGACGTTACGCTAAGGAAATAAAATAATTTCAGTTAAGAAAAATTGACTTAAACTTATTTCAAAATATCGGACTTTCGGTTGAAAGAGTTTCTAAATGTGCTTTCTAATTTTAGGATTTTTGACATCGGGAATTATTTGGCGTTCTACTGTACCATTATTCACGAGAGAGATTGTGGGGTAATTGCCGTGTCTCTGCTAGGGAGTATGGAGGGTATTGGTTTAAACCAGTGGTTCTCAACCTGGGGGCGATCGCTCCCCGAAGGGGCGATTCAACTCCTCAAAGGGGCGGTGGATTCTTAAGGGGCGATAGGGGGTGATGGGTATTTAGAAGAGAAAACAGTTGTAATAAAAGGGTAGTGAAAACCGAAATTGCGCACGTGTACGAAACCGGTAGTTCAGAGTTCAAACAATTAATCACAAGTTAAGAAAGAAGCAAATTAAAGTTCAAGAGCTTCCTCCTTGCACCTTGGATGAATCCTAGGAAGTATTTCTCAATTTTTATGAATTTTTAGATTTTCAATTTATTTTCTTTCAAATTTTTAGTTTCAATGATTTTAATTCCTCCAGATTCCAGTGCAAAAGAGAAAATAATTTCTTGAAAAATGTATATAAAAGTAAGTCTATGATCTTAGTTAAATATTACCCTTCAAATTCTTATCAGTTCACTTTGTGAAAGAAAAAAAATAAAGGCCATTTATTTACTTATTAATATTTTTAGTTTAAAAATAATTGGTTATAATTTCTTTATTTCGTGCATTTTACTTTAAATTAAAGTTAGGTACTTATATTTTAAATAATATCGATGCTCACTTGCGCCAGCTTATGTTTTTTTTTTTTTTTTTGAGGAAGAACCCGAGGGGAGGGGGGGGGCGATAGGTGTCAGTCAGCGTCTTGAAAGGGGGGGTGGGCGTTGAGCTCAAAAAGGTTAGAAAACACTGGTTTAAACCATGGTTTGCCAATAACTATGTTTTCGCCTAGTAATGTTGCATTCCGAAAGTGATCCAGAAAACTAATTACCCTTATAGCTAATAGAGCAAAGGATACATGTGAAACATTTAAGACAGAAGTGAAACTCAGGAATATATGTTCATCATCAGGAAGATTTTTCTGCATGTTCTATATTTCTTTCATAAAGTTAATACCTTTTCTCAAAAAAATAAAAATAAATAAATAAATAAATAAAACACTAACATTAAAGTCTTCCCCCCCCCCTTGCCCGCAAGCCTAGGTTTATGTACAAAGATTAGAAAAAGAGATTTCCTGTGCCGTTGTAGCATATGATCGCTTCCAAAATTGCAGCTAAAAGATATATATAATATTTCACACAGTTTAAATTAGATGCCATAGCAATACTTTTATATTTTATCCCGCTTTACTAGACCAGCATACAACTGCCAAAACGTTCATTTTAAATATGATCATTAATAAGTATTCACAGAACTAATAATACAAATTTTGTCTTGGTGAACATGAAGAACCATACAATAAATCTTGCCATTTAAATATTTGAATATGAGATACTAGTTCCATGGAAGTGAATAAAACAATTTCCTTTTACGTTTATGTTAATATGACACTTCAAGATAGCTGCAGTGCAACGCCAATAATTCCTGCATTAGATGTAGAACAGTATTGAAATTCATACATTACATAAAATATGACTAATTTATGAGTCATTGATGGCTGCAGTCGAAATAAAGCATCTACGTTCTCATGTTTACCTTCCTTTCCATACTATGTGGAAATGTGTCTGTGCAAAGCTCGTTAAATTGTTTAGAATAGCGTAAGATCATTTGGGTTGGATTTGAGGTAGGAGATTAAAAGAGACAAATTTTAAATTAATTTAGAAAATATTTTATGTTATAAACCTACGCATGGTGAATTTTGCATAAATCTGTTGAGATTTGTTTCAGTTTAAATTTATGTGCAATAGAACCAGACTAACTCAGAAATTGATAACACGGCAGTATAACCAAGTAGTTTTGAACTATTCATTACAGAAATAAAGTTGAAAGTTTTGAGTAATTAACTACTTTGGGAAGCTTGAAGGGACACACTAAGTAGGCATTACTTTATGCTTTGCATCATACTGCATAGTGTATTTGGTTGTAATGCGTTTTAAATACTGCACCTCGAAAAACTCAGCAATAAAAAAATTGAAGTAAAATTGTCACAGTGAAATCTCCAAATATGGAAGACTTTCTAAAGAAATACCGACGGTTATCTATAGGAGGGTTTTACGTACCACAGGTTGGCCAAAGATATAATCTAATATAAAATTCCATTAGTTCAAAAAAATGTTTTAATTTAGTTTTCAATATTTGTTTGACGTAAAACAACTCACCAAAAAATAGTTCGTTTAACACCAAAGCCAAAATACAAGGATTTTTGAAATTGTTGGCGACGAAATTACTGCTTGCAGTAGGGTGATTCAGAAATGTATGGAAAAAAATAAACTTTGTATTTTTGTGCGTCTTACCCTCTTATTTTGTGCCACTATATACACTAATTATTTGTGCAAAATTTTGGTGAAACATATTAATATTTAGAGGTCGCTCAAACGCCTTGAAATTTCGTGATATTGACAAAAACGTGATCGTAAATGATATGTATAGAAAAAAGTAGCCTTTGTATTTTTGTGCGTCTTACCCTCTTATTTTGTGCCACTATATACACTGATTATTTGTGCAAAATTTTGGTAAAATATATTAATATTTAGAGGTCGCTCAAACGCCTTGAAATTTCGTGATATTGACAAAAACGTGATCGTAAATGATATCTATAGAAAAAAGTAGCCTTTGTATTTTTGTGCGTCTTACCCTCTTATTTTGTGCCACTATATACACTGATTATTTGTGCAAAATTTTGGCAAAATATATTAATATTTAGAGGTCGCTCAAACGCCTTGAAATTTCGTGATATTGACAAAAACGTGATCGTAAATGATATCTATAGAAAAAAGTAGCCTTTGTATTTTTATTCGTATTACCATCTTATTTAGGCCCTTTATATACACTGAATTATTCTCCCAAAATTTTAGTAAACTATGTTTACATTTAGGAGTACTTCAAATTTTGTGATAGTGGCACAAATGCGAACGTAAATAATAATAATAATAAAGTTACTTTATTGCTTTTTTATATCTCCGAAGAAAAAAAGCGTGCAATCACAAAATGAACTATATATCTGAAAAACCAATGAACTGCTGAAAAGTATGAAAACTAATCAAATACGGAAAAAATATAAAAAACAAATTTAAATACATTAAATATATAGTAATTCGCTCATTAATTCTTGCAATTTTTTTAAGGTTACTTTTTTGGGACTTTGAAACCTTTTGTGTTCCTGTACCACTTGAAGAAGACACTGTCTTTGTTTTTCGTCGTTAGTAATAGTCTTAACAAATGCTTCAATAAGGACCATGCCACGCTCCGTATTGTCGTTTACAATCCTCAGTTTCTTTGGTAGTATAAAGCCTTGTTGGTAGCTATCTTAAAGATTCGAATGCTCGGGATCAAACAACTGATATATTTTGAGTTTCTTCTTTACATGAATAAAGACGCTAAAAATATTCCAAATCATTTCTTAGTGCTTGCACAAAAAGGTTTGCTGGGAACCCAGCTCTTAGATATTCTTTCCCATTAACGATGAGAATGTGAAAGAAATCACATTCATATGTTAGGAATACCTTTTGTTTTTCCAGCTGCAAGTTTGAACTGGCTGGGAAATATCCATAACTTGAAGCCATAAAGAATCTTCAACACAGATATAACACGAGGAACCACTCATGGGACACGAAAACATACACCAAGAGAAGGTGCTCTGCTCAAGAAAATCGCACTAAGCTCTAGTATCTTCCTTGGACACTTCTTTAACATGGGTCATCAGAAGTTAACTTTGCGCAACTTCCATTACTAGTTTGCACGTTGCTCTGAATGTGCTACGAACTCATCAACCTCATCGTTCCTCACTCCAAGTTTAAAATTAGAATGTTTATTCTGGACTATGATTGCTAAAACCGCTTAAAAAGCAGTACTGTAGATCCAATGGCAGTGAATGGTTCCACGCAATTGCGTGAACATCGCATCTGACATTTCACGCAATCAAATACCCCAATTCTACCTATTTCTTGGTTTATCGGTTAAAATACCGAGAGACCAAGAGTAGAATAGATTTCGGTTGTAATACCACAGAAAACACAATGTCTAAAATATAATGGCGGAAAGCACAATATAAAAGTTGCTCCCCTAGTTTTTTTTCCCAAGTTCAAACATGCACCAACTTTAGTACCGGCAATGCATATCGTATTGAAACACATACCACGTACGAGCTCAGTAAGTTCCCATTTATCTGACTGATTATCGTATAGCAGCATTTTCCGTAGCAATTCCAATGCCTGACTAACTTACTAGAACCCAGAAGTAAATCATCAATGCTTGTGGTCCTGATACTAATACTGGTATGAAACCCGCCGATCATCCTTCATTTTTCCAATATATTTTGCATAAGTGTTTCGTTCCAGTGAACTATCAAAGGAAGTCCAATATTTAAACGACTTTTGTAAGTTAACGGCCAATTCAGAGCGAATAGTTTGCATTTACCGTTTTATGGACGTTGTCAAATCCTCCCCATTTTGACCCATACTTTGTACTGTCGCAGCTACTATCAAAGTGGCTTTTTGTCACTTATACTGGGCTCTGTCTAGAGTGGATGCTAGGTGTTTTAGCCAAATAAACTCATACACCTCAAACAACCGAAAAGAAAACAGAAACCACAGCCCGAGCTTGCAGCTGCATTTTCTACCCAAACTCGTAAGAGATAATGCAGCTTTGGAGCGGGGGGGGGGGGGGTAATCGTTACAACTCACTTTGAGCTATTATTTTATTGACTAATTACTTAGTAGAGTAAACTAAAGTTTTAAGTTATTCCATTTTATATGAAGAATAATATTATTTCGGGTAATGAAGCTATATACTCCAACTCTCAAAATTGCTAATTTTCAACAGAATTCGATCGCGTTGAGCGACCTCTAAATATTATTCAATTGAGCTAAAATTTTACATACATCACATTCATGAATAGTGTGAAAAAACTGAGGGGTAAGACCAGAGAAATTCAAAATTTTTTTTTTGAATCGCCCTACTTGCAGCCACTCGTTGTTTGGCTTAATTTACTGTTTAGTGTTTGAAGAGCGCGAGTCTAATATTTTTACTATGGCAATGTGTCTAGAGTTCTCGAAGTTCGTTCTAACTTATTTGAAGTTTTTCCAGTGTATTCCGAACTGTTAAAGAAATACATTTTTAATGCTTACATATGAAAACAGTTCGGAAATGTTTCGTCGTGACCTTTGGTCAAGGTTGTCGAAAATATCAAGAAGTAGATCACGGTAAGTGCAACTTAGGTATTTTCTAGTGATATATTTACAAAGCATTAACAAGTACTAGGGTCACCTGGGGTAATTCCTGGTCAAAAAGCATTAACGTCCAATTATCACAAAATCTATCTAAGTTAGAGTTACAAATTTTGGTATGGAGGAAGCACATTGGGATGTCCATCGAATAAAATATTCATGCTATCAACAATACATAATGAACTTGAATAATTGTCGTTAATTAGTGACCAGGAATTACCCCAGAGATGGGGTAATTCCTGGCCACTTAAGAGGCAATTATTGGTCACTCACATGATTAATGCAAATACATACATTTTAAAAGCACATTATTAATACAAGTTATTAAACTAATTAGATAAAGAATTTCTTTATATATATATACACTGAAGTGACAAAAGTCATGGGATAGCAATATGCAAATTTTCAGATGGCAGTAGCATCGCATAGAACAGGTATAAATGCGCAGTGCTTTTACAGAGCTTTCATTTCTGTTCAAGTTATTCATGTGAAGAGGTTTTAACGTGATGATGACCGCACGACGTGAATTAACAGACTTTGAACGCGGAATGTTAGTTGGAGCTAGACACATGGGTCATGCCATTTCGGAAATCGTTAGAGAATTCAACATTCCCAGATCCACTGTGTCAAGAGTGTGCCGAGAGTATGAAATTTCAGGCATAACATCCCACCATGGACAGCGCAGTGGTCGACCGCCTGCACTTAAAGATCGAGACCGGCGACGTCTGCAAAGAGTCGTAAATTCTAACAGACAAGCAACACTGCGTCAAATCACCGTAGAAATCAATGTGGGACGTACAATGGACGTGTCTGCTAGAACTGTGCGGAGAAATTTGGATTTCTTGGGCTATTCCAGCAGAAGACTGACTCGAGTGCCTTTACTGACAGAACGACATCGCTTGCAGCGACTCTCGTGGGCACGTGAGCATATCGGTTGGTCCCTAGATGAATGGAAAACCGTGGCCTGGTCCGATGAGTCACGATTTCAGCTGGTAAGAGCCGATGGTAGGGTTCGAGTGTGGCGCAGACCCCACGAAGCCATGGACCCAAACTGTCAGCAAGGCACTGTTCAAGCTGGTGGTGGCTCCGTAATGGTGTGGGCTGTTTTTTCATGGCATAGACTTGGTCCTCTAGTGCGACTGGACCGAACATTGACTGGAAATGCTTATGTGCAGCTACTTGGAGATCACTTGCAGCCATTCATGGACTTCATGTACCCAAACAACGATGGGATTTTTATGGATGACAATGCGCCATGTCACCGGGCCACAACTGTTCGCAATTGGTTTGAAGAAAATTCTGGACAATTCCAACGAATGATTTGGCCACCTAGATCGCCCGACATGAATCCCATTGAGCATTTATGGGACACCATCGAGAGGTCTGTTCGTGCCCAAAATCCTGCCCCATCAACGCTTTCACAATTATGGACGTCTATCGAGACAGCATGGCTCAATATTCCTGCAGAAGACTTCCAACGACTTGTTGAGTCCATGCCACGTCGAGTTGTTGCACTTCGCCGGGCAAAAGGAGGGCCGACACGATATTAAGAGGTATCCCATGACTTTTGTCACTTCAGTGTATATATATATAGCTAATTAAACATTGTATTTAGTTTTTTTAAGGAAGAATGCAATTTTTTTCAACATAATATCTTTACTTAATAAAACTTAGCCAAAATACTTTTTGTACACTTTGTATGCCATAGCTACAGCTTTTATATCTGTTGTGAATGAATCTTCACCTACCAAATAAATAGGTCCATAAAAAATATGGTGCACATGCACCATACACATTAAACACATGCTTCTGTCTGTTATGAACAGTTTAAGGTGAACAGTTAAGTGAATAGTGCAATGCAGTTACAGTTAAGCATTTTTCTTAGTATAATTAAGAATAATTATTAAAATTTATAAAATAATTAAATGAAATTTAATAAAGAAAAATTCAGTATATCGTATACTTATCATTAACAGATAAGAATGTTACATTGCGGTTACAGTTAACTTTGCAGTTAAGGCTCACAGAGTTACATATAGTTTAAATAAACGACATATGTCAATAATAGGCGAAATAATAATTCATAAATATTAAAAAAAGGACTGACCAGGAATTACCCCATTGACCAAGAATTACCCCAGTAACCAGGGGCATTATTTGGAGCCTTCCTGCAAATTATTCAAAACAATAATGGTAAATCCAAAACTATTTTTCAGAAACTGACATAGCACCTAATTCAAATAAAAAGAGAAAAAAGAAAAATATTCAGAAGTTTGAGTTTGATCACGATCTTTGTAAAACTGTATCAAAACTAAGGCCAATCTTGTTTTACGAAATTTAACAAGCGATTTTAAAAAGAATTTTTTTTTCAAACTGAATACACAGTCAACTCATAATTAAGTAATGAATTACAATGAAGATAGTTCAGAGTACCTCTGTGATTTTTTTCATTTTGCTGAAGGATTATTAAGACATAAAAAGGACTGTGACCAGGAATTACCCCAGAAACTTGCTGACCAGGAATTGCCTCGGGTGACCCTAGTATGTGTTTAATGTCCCCCAAAGGTGGTATAGGTAGAATTGATTTCTTTACTTAAAGCGATTGTTTTTAAATGAATTAACTCTCAACTGGTGAAGTGCATGTTTTAAATAGTTTGATAGTTTAAATTCCAAAATATTACTTTTCCTTACTATGTTACTCTGGGACCTATCTTTGTTTTACTAAATACGAAGTGAGTGAGTATATTACAGTAAGAGTAGAATGCAGTAGATGTATTAGAAATTTTGAGTATAATAATCTCCACTTCATTGAAAGTCAGTGGCGTACTCAGGGGGTGGGCTGATAGGGCTGCAGTCCCCTCCGAAATTTTCAAAGCGATTTTTTTGCATTTAAGCTTTCATATTTGAGCGATTCCATACCAAATCACCGAAAAAAAAAAAGTTGGTCGCACGACCGACTCGGATTTTTTTTTAATTTGGTGCACAGATTGATGGTATAGAGGTATGAAAAAGTCCAAAAGGAAAGTTACCTGCTCCACTTATTTTCTGAGATACATGCCCTCAAAGTTTGTCCGCCACGTCAAAAGACTAAAAAAGTGATGTTATTTAATCATTTTTTATAAAAAATCGTACTCATGCAAAATAAAAGTGTTAGATATCTATGGAAACTAGTTACTCCAGGCATTCTGAAAAAAAATACTAGAACGTTCATAATGAAAATTGCCAAGGTACAGGGCTCTTTGAAGTTGTCACCACAAAAACTTGATTTTGCAGATTTTGCTAAAATTCAGGCATTTATTACAAAAAAAGGCAAACAAAACCAAAGGTTTTCTCACTTTCTGGTAGTGTACAGGTCCTCCCTGTAAATTGCTACGCAATAAATTTTTTGGGTTTCTCACTCCTTCTTGGAAATATTTTAGCTTAAAGATAAGCCGTAAGGCAAAAAATGCGTTTTTGGCCATTTTGGCAGCCATTTTTCTCATAAAGGGGGAGCAGTAGAAACTTTAATTTTTTTTTAAAACAAGCCACTGATATGTTAGCTATTCACAGGAAAAGAGTTTACTTTTGGTTATTTATCCCATTAAGAGATATCCTGCTGACAGTATATGCATGTTTTTCGCGACGACCATATGCTTTTGTTCCCCCTCTCATGGACTTCAAATTAATTAAACCAAAAAATAATGATATATTTATTATTAGCTGTATTATCTACCCAATATGTCATGAAATTTAATTTATTAAATCATTGAACAATAAATTAGATAATTGATGAAAAAAAGAAAAAGTATTTCTCTGATGCCTGAGCATTATGCATTCATAATTATAAAGCACTAAATACTTTCTTGAGAAATTAATTAACATAAATGAGCTCTAAATAGTTATATTATAAGCAATACCCAATCTTGTGATTGTGGGATACTCCTGTTTTTAATTGAAGAATTTCTTGAATATCACATGAATATCAGGAAAATAAATGAGGTCTTTTCGTTTGATGTAGGATATTTTATGACAAATTTCATTTGATGGCCTACTAACTGAGCATGGTGATAAAGAGCTATTAATTTCAGCATCGAATTCCATTTTACCTTATTAACAGTCAAATATTTACAAAATAATTTAATAAATAATTTAATATAAAGCCATGCTTGAAGAATTAAAATTAGTGCAACTAATTTATTCCCATACTGATCTTTACAAAATTGACATGCGTTGAGCACTGATAAGACCTGACAAGAAAAAGTTTACTCACTAAAATATTAGTTCACAAATACTATAAAGCATACATTCTATTTTCCACAAAATAATACTGCAACAAAGAACAAGGGTATCCTCCTGTTTATAGCCATCAATCAGGAACATCCAATCACAAGATTGGGTATTGCCTATGAGATAAATATTCGAAGCTCCATTATTTTAATTGATTTTTCAAGAAATTCTTTAGTACCAACCCCTTTATACCCTTGTTCTTTGTTGCAGTATTATTTTGTAGAAAATAGAATGTACGCTTTATAGTATCTGTGAACTAGTATTTTAGTGAGTAAACTTATTCTTGTCAGTTCTTATCAGTGCTCAACACATGCCAGTTTTGTAAAGATCAGTATGGGAATAAATTAGTTGCACTAATTTTAATTCTTCAAGCATGGCTTTATATTAAATTATTTATTTAATTATTTTATAAATATTTAACTGTTAATAAGGTAAAATGGAATTCGATGCTGAAATTAATAGCTCTTTATCACCATGCTCAGTTAGTAGCCCATCAAATGAAATTTGTCATAAAGTATCCTACATCAAACGAAAAGACCTCATTTATTTTCCTGATATTCATGTGATATTCAAGAAATTCTTCAATTAAAAACAGGAGTATCCCACAATCACAAGATTGGGTATTGCTTATAATATAACTATTTAGAGCTCATTTATGTTAATTAATTTCTCAAGAAAGTATTTAGTGCTTTATAATTATGAATGCATAATGCTCAGGCATCAGAGAAATACTTTTTCTTGTTTTCATCAATTATCTAATTTATTGTTCAATGATTTAATAAATTAAATTTCATGACATATTGAGTAGATAATACAGCTAATAATAAATATATCATTATTTTTTGGTTTAATTAATTTTAAGTCCATGAGAGGGGGAACAAAAGCATGATGGTCGTCGCGAAAAACATGCATATACTTTCAGCAGGATATCTCTTAATGGGATAAATAACCAAAAGTAAACTCTTTTCCTGTGAATAGCTAACATATCAGTGGCTTGTTTTAAAAAAAAAATAAAGTTTCTACTGCTCCCCCTTTATGAGAAAAATGGCTGCCAAGATGGCCAAAAACGCATTTTTTGCCTTACGGCTTATCTTTAAGCTAAAATATTTCCAAGAAGGAGTGAGAAACCCAAAAAATTTATTGCGTAGCAATTTACAGGGAGGACCTGTACACTACCAGAAAGTGAGAAAACCTTTGGTTTTGTTTGCCTTTTTTTGTAATAAATGCCTGAATTTTAGCAAAATCTGCAAAATCAAGTTTTTGTGGTGACAACTTCAAAGAGCCCTGAACCTTGGCAATTTTCATTATGAACGTTCTAGTATTTTTTTTTCAGAATGCCTGGAGTAACTAGTTTCCATAGATATCTAACACTTTTATTTTGCATGAGTACGATTTTTTATAAAAAATGATTAAATAACATCACTTTTTTAGTATTTTGACGTGGCGGACAAACTTTGAGGGCATGTATCTCAGAAAATAAGTGGAGCAGGTAACTTTCCTTTTGGGCTTTTTCATACCTTTATACCATCAATCTGTGTACCAAATTAAAAAAAAATCCGAGTCGGTCGTGCGACCCCCATTCGGTGATTTGGTATGGAATCGCTCATTTATTTTCTTTCCTTTCTTTTTAAAGTCGCAAGTTCAAAAAGAGTTTTCAGATCAAACAATTAAGTACATAAGACAAAATTAAAAGAAAATAAGAAAAATGATTTTTTTGCAGGTGTTGATTTTTCTATTTTACTGTATGTCACGTTCATGATTATTTTACATAATTCAATTTTGCTCATTTTTATTGCAAAGTATATGTTTTAGAAACACCGATTAATGCTTGTTCATTCATATTTGGTATTTTAATTATATTTGAAAAAGATGATTGAAACCCAGTAGGGTGAAGTGGGGTAATTGTGTACGTGTTTTGACGAAATTCAACTTCTTCAGTTTCTGGTGGGGAGGGGGTTATTCAGAATTTTATTTTTTTTTATATCATCTTTTAACGGCGTTTCTCTAGATTACAAATCACCCAAAGAATTTAAAAAAACCTATTTTTTTCCGGGTTGTATTGCTATGGTTTTAAAACCACCTCTGAAGTACACATTTGCCCCACAAGTTGGGGCAAATGTGTACGCCGCATGAAAATCCTATACAATTCAGTTGTTTTACTGTTGGGCTAAATAAGTACAAAAGCGCAGTTAAGGACAAAAAATTCTGTATATGATTTTTTAATTTCCGAATATGCCAGTGGAGGCTATGCACTTATTTTGTTGTTCACCTTCTGTCCTCTCTTAATTGGCACAGTTTACAAAGGTGAAAACAAAGTACAAAGCATAGGAGTAAAGGGTAAAAAAACGTCTTTAATAGCAAAATTGAAAAGAACATGTCAAAATTTGTGTCTTGGAAGGAAAAAAAAGGGAATTATAGTGGCAAGTCCTGGCCAAAATGAGAATAGAAAATTTGAGTGAGACCTCCAGTAACTCTGCTAACCTATGTTGTAGGTGGAAAATTTAACTGAGAATATCAAAACACCTCTTCTTCCCACAGATGATTCTGGAAGCTTAGTGTCAATAGCATTCCCATCGATTTCGCTAATATCTTCAGAGTGAGGGTAAACGAAAGTGTTTTCTCCGTTTTTTTCAATTAATTTATTGTGAGGAGGTCAATCAAACATTTGGGAACAAAAATATAAGCCCTAATAATATTGTAAAAGTCTAATAAGGAGTGGGTGAATGTGTATTCTATGTAAATTTTGCTTGGGATAAATGTGTACTGTAGTACACATTTGCCCCAGGAGAAAATACACATTTACCCCGTGACTGAAAACAAACCGGGGTAAATGTATACCCCAACATTATGTACAGGTAAACATTAATTTAACTAATCTGCAGCCATTAATGAAGAAAACAACTTACCTTCAAGTGATTTATCCAAGAACTAATCAAATCTAGCTGAAAATGGTGATCCTGCAGCACTGTAAACAAAAGTCCACGAAATGTGATTCATAACGAAAAAAACACCTGACGAAATGGAGGCAGATTGACAAAGCCTTATTAACTGGACATAGGTGCAGTCATCTGAGAAGTGATCACTGAACTACAGGCTTCCAAATGGCGCCACTAGATAGCAGCTAGCTTCAGTTTTTCCTCCTTTTTTCAAATGAGTACACATTTGCCCCAAGTACGCAATTACCCCACTTCACCCTATTAGAAACAATAGTAAAATTAATCGCAAAATTAATGATATTAAAGCCCAAATTTTCCAAAATTTTGCAAGCATGATTCAAGAACATCTCCGTCAGTAAAGAAAAAAATTTAAAACCTTATATTTATCATTTTCTGTTTTTATCAAAACGATTTTACTTTTTTTTATAGCAATTATAGCGATTAAAAACATAATTATTATGTATTTTTATCATATTAAAGTGGCATTGATATCACAAATTCGAAGCATTTACTTTGCTTAACTACATTTTATTAGATGCCCCCCCTTCCATTTCTAAAAGTCTCGGCTCAGCCCCCCCTGAAACGATTTGTCTGCGTACGCCACTGTTGAAAGTGTTACACGTGTTCTCGAACTAAGTGTTACTTAAAATATTCTTAATACTGTAATTATCTACACAATACTGTGTGATTTCCTAAGCAACAAAATTTTGGTTAGTACCTTTTCATATTATTTTTCTGAAAGAAAATATATGAAGCGTCACGTATGTATACGAGATAAAATAATAGTTTTCTGTAGAATGGTCCCTAAGAGAATTTTTTTTATTCACAGCAAAATTGATGTTTTGTTTGGAATACCGTCTTTATGTTTTAAGCTACATGAGATTACAGTTAGACAATTTATTCTTCTTTCGCAATGTTGGCCTGTAGTGCAATCTTCAACTTAACTTTTTAATTTAACTTTCAGACACATTTTAAGCCATATTATAGTAAACTTTAGTTTCTTTTGATTTGGATATTTGTTGCGCAATATCTATAAATACAATCTGCTTTTTGCAACCTGTTTTAGGGAGCAATTTTCATTTTAACTCTGCTATCCTGACAACTTCATATGCTAATGACTTAAGCAAATTCGAGAAAATGCAAATAGCGCCCCTTTTCTCAAGAACAATTTTTACTTTTCGAAATGACAATGTCTTTCCCTTAAAAATCTAAATGTTTATCAAGCATCATCAAATTGAGAACCGAATAATGCTGACTGTGGAATTTAATTACCTTCATTAAGAGATAGATTAAATTGTTCTTCATTTAATGGATAAAGCATTTAAAAAGAGATAAACAATGAAATCGTCAGAAAATTGATCAGATTTCAAGTCTTGGAAGCTTGAAGATTGGAATGAGAAACAGAGATTAAGTGTAAAACTTTTAAATTTTACATTGGAGAATTTTTAATGACAATTGGGTAAATTGGTTGTGTGAAATGTTTTTAAGAGAATGAAAACTCTTGACGAATTATTCATTAATGTTTATTACGCATTTATTCAAACATCACATAAAAGTTAAAGTAATTCTAAAAATATTCCTTGAATAACTCTGAATGGTAATTTGAATTTCATTCAAGCAAATCTCTTAAATAGACAAATAAAGATGCTGAAAGGGTAATGTATTAAATCATTCGTTGTTAATGATTTCTTTTAACAAATCACCATACACTGCTCGACATTGAAAATGCAACACCAAGAAGGAGTGGTCAGAAGTTCATGCAAATTTTACCGTAGACGCACGTCACTGAGTTATGCAAATGATATGAAATGCGCAGCTCTCCGACGCACGTGAAGTAAGATATAAGAGAATGAAGTCGAAAAGTGGGCTATGTTCATGTTGGTTTTTCTGCCAGACTAATTATCGGAGAAATTTGGTTTTTGTCTCGAAGGATACGTGTGGTAGGAGGAAATGCCACGCCGTCCTCAACGAAGACACTTCCAGCATATAGACGACTTTACAAGGGGTATGGTGATCGGACTGAGAAGGGGAGGTTGGTCCATACGTCAAATTGCAGCTGATACCCACATGGATGCAAACACTGTGCATCGGCTGTGTCGGAGATGGTTGGAAAGAGGAAATGTAGCCACATTGAGGGGTGCAGGTGCAGCCAGAGTGACGTCAGACCGCTTGGATCGACGGATTAACCGACAAGCCGTGGTGGACCCGCAAGTCACTTGTACGTCGATTCTGCAGCACGTGTAAGGTACCCTGGATGTTCCTGTGTCGACCAGAACCATTTCCCGTCGACTGGTTGCAAGTGGCCTGCAATCACGGCGCCCGCTAAGAAGACTGCCATTGACCTCATAGCAAAGACTCCAACGTTTGGAATGGTGCCCGATCAGAGCGACGTGGATGGCAGAATGGCAAACCGTAGTGTTCTCAGATGAATTCCGCTTCTGTTTGTCCAGCGATAGTCATCGCATACGTGTGTGGCGTCGACGTGGAGAAAGATCGAATCCGGCAGTAACTGTGGAACGCCCCACAGCGCGACAACGTGGCATAATGGTTTGGGGCGCTATTGCATACAATTCCGTATCACCTCTAGTTCGTATTCGGGGCACTATGACGGCCCAACGATATGTAGATAATGTACTGCGGCCGGTGACAATCCCCTACCTTCAGGGTCTTCCAAATGCAATTTTTCAACAGGATAACGCCCGGCCTCACAATGCTCGAACCAGCCAACATGCTCTACGAGGTGTACAGATGCTTTCCTGGCACCATACTCTCCTGACTTGTCACCAATCGAACATGTGTGGGACGTGATTGGACGCCGTTTGCAGAACCTGTCACTGACTCGTTCAGAGGACGAACTGTGGCAAATGGTTGAAAGCGAATGGAGTGCCATCCCTCAGGACACCATCCGCAGGCTTATTGACTCCATGCCTAGACGTGTTTCTTCGTGCATCGCTGTCCGCGGTGGTCCTACTTCTTACTGAGCCGACGCCGTCCTCGCTCTAAATTTTGCTTATTTATTTTGAAATAAATATCACTTATTGTTCCATGCTGTCTCTGTCTTCTTACCAAATTTCATCAATTTCTGACCACTCCTTCTTGGTGTTGCATTTTCAATGTCGAGCAGTGTATATACGTACAGTCAGGGGTCCAACTGGGGGCTTAATGGCTTAAACTATGAAATTGATATTTTTAGGGGATTGCTTATACGGGTATTTTCTCTTCTTTGGGGGGGAGGGGAAGCATCCCTAATTTTAGAGTAATAAACTATAAAATTGCTATTTTTACAGTAGTGAACTGTAAAATTGCTAGTTTTACAGTTTACTACTGTGCATTTCAGTTTTAAATTGGAACCTCGGATGCGAGCATTATGCTGTAAAAACAACAGTTATTTTTTGGCAGTGCAAGAGTGAAATTAAAATTCAAAAGGTCTGCAGCTTCCCTACAAAATGAAGAGTGATAGTGGCTAGTCTCCACGACATTTGCCAAACATGTTCACTAAAATATGATATACTTAATTTTTAGTATTTAGCTAAAGGAAAAGTTACATTTGTACCTCTGTACCCATGTCTCCTCTATCGGCGTTGCACTAATCAGGAATTTCTCCTCTTTTTAACCCAAACATAAATGAGCTGGTCAAGTTCCTAATTTTATTTAACTATAAAACTTATTCAAACGTAAAATTCGCTTATATATAACTGTTTTTTTATGTGCTTTTATATAAAAGTTACCATTTGTATTTACTATTGTAATTAGTTTTACCATTTGTATTTTAGTACAAAGTTTTTGAGTGTACTGCAAATTATTTGCACTCGTAGTCTCACGAGTGTGAGTAAAGTTATGATTTAGCTTAATTTTAATTAAATAAATTAAAAAATACATTGCTCTTTTTGATTCTGTTTATTAGAATAGTTGAACAATACGTTTATAAGCTCGAGCAAAGCTCTTATAAAATAATGCATACTTGCATCATGGAATATTTTCCAGAATATCTCCTGACATTAAACGGCAATGAACAACTGCAGTAAATCCACTATCAGCGAAAATTTATCATCTATTTCTGAGGATTGTTCCCGTACAGCGCTGAACAGATTTCCAAATACCTTTCGATATAAACGCCAGCTATTTATTTAACACTTAAGCCTCACCAATTAGCCATATCTCTGAATATCTTGTTTGATCTTCAGATAGCGAGGAACGAAATCTCGAAAGCTATTGAAAGAGCATTGTCAGATCTTTTGAATCTCTAAATGTTGGAAATCTATTCGATGGTTGATATTTATGATCCTATATATCGCATGTGATACATTATGTGGTCAGGTTAATTGCTTCAGGGAGGAAAAAATATTAAATATCTTTTTGAAATATTTCTAAAAATGATTAATACAGTATAGGAACTTGTGCTTTTGAAATGTTTAAATCAACCGAAACTGTGGATCGCGATCCCAGATGGGATCTTAAAGCGTTTCTCGTGGGGTCTCAATATTACCCTTACTTTTGAAATGCTTAAAAATGCACGATTTTAAAACTGCAGCATGAGAAAATAAATAAAATCATTTTTATTTTCTTTGTAGCGATGTTAATTAAGATTTATTTTATTAATAAAAGTATACTGTTAAAAATGTTGTTTCAACAGTTGTCATTAAGATTCCGGTTTCATTAATAGCTAATTGTATTATGTGCTAGTTTTAGTAAGTTCGCAAAAATTTATTTATCAGTATTTATATTTACCACACAGATAAATGGTGAATCGGAAAATGAGTATTTGAGCGCGAAAATTTTGAAAGTGTATAAATAGCTAAGGAAAATTATAGTTGCTACTATTTTCTGATCTTTACAGTTGTGTGTTACATGGGTCATTTTCAAAATTTGCTTACATTTGCCGCCCGGAGGTTAAAAAGACGATTTTAAAGCATAACTTACATTTTAAATTCAATGCGAACAATTATTTTCTGCAAGAAATACCCCGAAAAAAATTCTATCACTCAAAAAATTATTGAAATTCATTTGTTTATTTTTATATAAGTCTTTAAAAATGAGAATCAGGGCAAAAACGCTTGCCCATTTCCAATATTCGCAAGTTCAACTAGTTGTTTTATATACTTAATTGTATGAAAAAGTATATAAAACAAATTATTTTTATATATTGACTATTAGTATATGATATTCATAATAAATATTGACAATAGTAATTTTTTTTCATTAAGAAATGTATGAATATATTTTGTCCGGCAGTTCTTGTCAAGTTCGTTACCCTGAGATTATTTGAGCTAAAAAAGGTATTTATTGCAGTCAAAAGATGGTAACACGTATTCAGTTAACTTAACAAACTAGTGACGTAACTATTTCGTACCATTTTGTTTTCCTGAGTCGAGAAGTATTGCTGTGGCGTTTCGCACAAGATTTCTTCCAGGTGCGTATTTTTATTCTTTGTCAAGTCTGTTACCAAAGATTTTAGTATTAATTTTTACTTTTCTCAACTTTTACCCCGAAATATTGTTCATTATACAACTCTAAGAAAATGCATATTGTTGTTCAATTTTTAAATTCGACAACCTAGCCATAATTTGACATTTTGGTTGAAATGTCAAGTCCGTTACTGGTCAAATCCGTTACCAAATGTCAAGTCCTTTACCATACAGTTTTTGATCAATATTTTAATGATCGCAAACATCATTTTAAGCTTCAGGGATACAAATAATTTCAAATGAAGTTGGTTCTAGGCACTATGATATAGTTTAAAAGTGAGATTTCATATCGATTTTGTATGTTAACGGACGACAATTTTCCTTGCGACTTAAAGTTTTTCAACAGCATTTGAATAGGGTGAGTTCTGCTAAGTGCGTCCACGGGGTAGGTGCGAACACTAGAAAGGTACTCCTTCGATATCTCCCCCCCCCTTGGCGATATTTGAAAAACATTCGCCAATTGTGGCGATAAATGTTCACGAAAAACATTCGCCAACAGTGGCGATAAATGTTCACGTACAATAGCCCTGATCCAACCATGACGTTATCATTTGTCATCATTTGCCATGCGCTGTGATATTGTGAAGTGGCAACCATAAAGCAAGGAAAAGCAATTTGAAGTAAGTCTTTCGCACGTGTCCGTCCGCGGTGAAGGAAGGTGCAGGTATGTTCTGCTCTTAGGAAGATTTTAACTTAATAAAAACTTGAACACTCTAAGATAAAGTTTCAATTCAAACTTTATTTTAGAGTGTTCTTGTTTTTAGTGAATTTAATTTTCTATTTAATATAAAAGGTAACCAAAATGAGTTCTGTTTATAGTGTAGTTGAAAAGTATCAAGTTAAATTTTTGAATGAATCATCATTTTCTTTTTCGGGGGGTCGTTCAACTTTTGGACGTACGGGGGTAGCAAATAGGTTTTTTATTTTTAAATTAATTGAACATAAAGATATTTTTATTGAATTTTTGAGGGAAGTAGGATTATTAAAAAGTGAGATATTTTGTACCCAATGCAATTCTTTAATGAAAATAAAAAACAAAAAGAATACTTCAGACGGCTATGTTTTTGTATGCCGAAAAGTAGTAGATGGGAAAGTTTGTGGGAAGGAAGCTAGCATTAGATGGGGCTCATGGTTTACACTAAGCAAATTGAAATTGGAAGAAATATTTTTTTTTTTAACATATGAAATCATTATAGGAACTAAAACAGCGGACATTGAAAAGCAGTATTTTTTTGCATCACAAACTTTAACAGACTGGCGAAATTACATTAATGAAGAGATAGTAAATTACATAGAGTTACATTCTGAAAAAAATAGGGGGGGGGGGTGATAAAATTGTTGAAATTGACGAATCGAAATTCGGAAAACGCAAATATAATAGAGGGCACGCAGTTGAAGGGCAATGGGTTTTTGGGGGAATCGAAAGGGGTTCTGGTAAAATGTTTTTAGTTGCTGTTGGTGATAAGACGAGGGAGACATTGATTCCGATAATAGAGCAGTGGATTGTGCCGGGTACAACTGTACACTCTGATCGATGGAAAGCATATGACAGGTTAGGAGAAGAGGGTTTTAGGCATTTTTCTGTAAATCATAAACTTAATTTCGTTGATCCAGATACAAGCGGCCACACAAACACAATAGAATCGGCATGGAGATGCGTTAAAAGCACCTTACCAACTTATAATCGTTTAGGGGGGTTTAAATGCTATCTAGCTTATTATTTATTTAAAAAAAATTGTGAAATACGAAATGAAGATATGTTTAATAAATTTATCGATATAGTCAGGGGTATTAATTGGCAAGATTATGAAATTAAAAATAAAAATCTTCAATAAAAAAAAATTTCAGGTTTTTTCAATTTTACAAAATAAGGTTTTTGAGCAAAAAAAATTGAATTATTTTCCTAAGAGCAAAACATACCTGCACCACTTATTATAATCGCGCGGAAGTTGAAAACAAAAAAAGGTAAGTGAACTAAAAATTACTTTTTAATGGTGTATTGTGTTAATATTTATATGTTAATCTGAAATTTGAATTTATGTATTATGTTAATCTGAATTTTTCCAGTTGGCGTCAAAAGCTTATCGCTAAGAACGTTGTACGATGTTTTTTGCCGTACATCGAAGGCTTGGCGATGCTCTTTTGGCGCCAACAGAAAAAAGTCGCCAAGAGGGGGTAAGTCAGATTTGTTCCTATCATGATAAATTTTTTTTTTGCTCTTTATTTTGTGTTTTTTCTTACTGCTGCTGATTCTAATAAGAAACATATTTTAAAACCGTATTTATTCAAAAAAAAAAGAAAGATAAAAAAACCAGTTGTTCACTCAGGTCACCTAACGATCTACTATACAAATAGAACTGAAGAAAATCACAGGGGTACTCACTTACATCAACGCTATTGAACGCACATGTCTCATCTTACATTTAAGAAGGGGTAAGTGCGAACCCTGGCTTAAACACAGACTGATTAATGCATTAAACCAAAGTAAACTATGTATATTATAAGTGATTATTACTAAATAAAAACAACGTACATTTGCTAACTTGGTCTTATTAAAAGGACAAAGGAAGAATCACAGACACAACTCTCTCAATCTTCAAATCACAGTTGTTTGTAAGACACGTGGGATATCACTGATTGCGTTTCATCCATGCAAACAAGTGCTGATCTCTAGTATGAGGAATTATCCCAAGGCAACTACCTAACATATTTAATATGTGCCAGAAGTTTTTTCCTGCTCATATTCGCATAATTTAAGGTGGACGCACTTACCCCGCTAGGAAGGGAAAGTGCGTACCTTAGAATAGGTGTCATAAACCAGGTCACAAAACCTATGCTCATGGTTTATTTGACATATTATATGCTTGAAAATCTTAGTAAAGGATCTGGAAAGAAAACTTAAAAAAAATTGTGAGTGTACAAGATTTTTCAACAGAGCAGCATCCTTTAGAACATGAACTTTGAAAAAGAAAGGGTACGCACTTACCAGAACTCAACCTACTTAATTATGCATCAAAGTGTACAACCAATTACTTTTTCATACACCTAAAATATGTGACAAAACATCTTTTAGTGATTCTAACAAAAAATAGCAAGTTAAAAAAATTACTTAAAAATTCTGAAATGTAAGCATATGGTGAAAATGACGCACATACATTATTAAGGATAAATGAAGTGTCTTAAGTACTATGATGAGTTATCATGTAAAACGTGTGCAATATGTGTATAGTTCTATATATTGAGGGGGGATGTTTAATTGGCCTAAAAGGGGTTGCAACGTAAAAAAAGTTGGGAACCACCTGTTAAAAAAAAAAAATAACAACGAACGTAGTAAAGCCCAAATTTGCAACGAAATTAGGAAGGTATTTTCTATTGGTAAAAGATGCAAAGCATAGATTTTCAAAGACAACTCTCTGCTTTGGGCAGAATTTCTCAAAAATTTCAAGTAAAAAGTTGTTCGCGCAGATTGAAACAAATAAGTTTTTGTCGCGAAAGTTACAAGGCATAAATTTGCTACGAGTTCTGTAACAGGCTAATTTTTCTGCTGATCGTAAATTAAATTTGTGGTGAACATTACAAGGTACATGTAATTTTCACCACAAAATTCGTAACCAAAATTCGGCATTGAAAAATTGAAATAGTTAGTGATAAATACACCAAGAAACTTGCAAACATACTTTTTAATGAAATTCTGAAATTTACAGTCGCCAGAAAAGTACTATCTTTTAAAACAAGCCATTTAGCCAAAAGGGGTAGAAAATCTTGCATTTACCTCATACGTTGTCATTAGCGTTCCAGTGACTTAAATTCACTTTTGCTTTTTCTCATAAATGTGATTCGTGAAATAACCAAAACTTAATTGTTTTTGTTTGTTCTGTTAATTGTTTTTTTAATTAAAGAGTATGCTGTCGAAGATTTTCAAGATCTTGCCAATTAGTATTAAATGTTGTTTTGCATGCAAAGATGGCACGGAAACGTTTTACTGAAATCGATTTTGTGAAACACAAGCTAGCTGTTCAGTTAATAGATAATCATTTCTTAGTCTTTCAAAACTGCAGGAAAGCATTACATTTGCAACTGTAAGATGTCATGAAAGAATGAGTGAAATCTGATTTAAAGGAAAAGTAAAACTTTAATAGCATAATCATACCGGTAATATTAATACGAAGGAAGGCAAAAATCTTTTAATTAATTAAAATACATATTGATCAAAAGACAATGTACTAGACCCAATTGACAATGATGGTGAAAGTCGGATATGTGTAAGTTTAGAGAAGGACTGGACATATATTTCAATAATAACTGGTTCATTCCAAATCTAATCAACCGAAAAACGGTTTGAATATAAAGGATATCAGTTTTTGAGAATTTTTTCATGCGTTATTCATCACCAAAGCAAAAAAAAAAGAAAAAAAGTCAAAATTACTTTTTATGACTAAAGGTTTTGAGTTCAGTTCTTTAAAATTACAAAATGCGAAAAATACTGTAAAGGTTTTGTGCTTTTAAAACAACTGTAAAAAGAATCTTTTTGAAATAAAGGAAAAAATTGTTTTTTTAAAATGTATATTTTTTAAAAGAACTTTTAGATTTTTGAAAAAAATTCAAATCTCGACAGTTAAAATCATTTAGGACGTCCTTTGAAAAACCTTCAAAAGCAGAAAAGGATGGCATAGCCATTTGCCAAAAATATTTTGTTATAAAGTTACTTCAGAGTGTTGTCAAATTTTTGCAAATCCTAAAAATCTAATATTCCTTTTTTTTAAATCACTGAACAATCATTGAAACAAGTACTATCAATTTCTAAACTATCAGAGCACAGATTATTAGTTGATTTTATATGGAACTAGCTGACCCGGCGAACTCTGTTCCGCCTTAAAGGCTATAAATAAGAAAAATTTTGAATTTATTAAGTTTTTTATTATTAGAAAACACAAAAAAAAATTAAGTACCTACATTAATCATTCATTATTGTTTCTGTATTTTAGTACATAGGTTGCTCTTCACTAAAGTACCTTGTGATGCACAACATTTTTTGTTTTATTATCAGGCCCAAAAAGAAACAACGCAGATGGTCTTCTGACCCGTAAACATGCCACATATAATTGACCATAGGAAAAACAGTGATTTTCTAGATTCAAACCACAAACTTTTAAGGATTGGCCTTGTGATTTGTTAAAGGTCATGACAAATGCAAGACGGATCGGAAATTGAAGTCTTTTAATTTCAAACGGCATATCGGTTGGGATCATCGGGATCTTAGGAATGAGCAATCGTTTCTGACAGCTTATCACATATAAATTTCAAAGGAAGTAACGCGTTTGTTTATAATTTTTTTCACGAAAAAGTCAAATAACACTCAACGCACCGCTAACTTACAACCTGTTTACTGCTTTCCGGAACCTGCCAGAACGTGTGCTTTATGTCTCTCAGCCATGGAGGTGTCCAAAAAAGGCTTAGTAAAAAGGCTTAGTCAATAAGACAGTTTTTCTATTTATGTAACTGACACATTTTAATTATAGCCTATGTCCGTCTCCTGGCTCTAAGCTACCTACCCACCAATTTTTAGCCATATCGGTACAGCCGTTCTTGAGTTATAAATAGTGTAACTAACACGACTTTCTTTTATATATATATAAGATAAGATAGAATAGTAGTAAGAAGAACAACCTCTTTAACTGCAGTGCAGGAGCTATCCCATCAAGCCCTTTCTACCTCTCAGCCTCAGAGGCGTAAAAACTCTTAACTGACAATCGTTTCTGACAGCTTATCACATATAATTTTAAAGGAAATAACGCGTTTGTTTATAATTTACTTCACAAAAAAGTCAAATAACACTCAACGCACCGCTAACTTACAACCTGTTTGCTGCGCACCGGCAGCTTTCAGAACGTGTGTTTTATGTCGCTCAGCCATGGAGGTGTCAAAAAAAGGCTTAGTAAAAAGGCTTAGTCAATAAGACAGTTTTTCTATTTATGTAACTGACACATTTTAATTATAGCCTATGTCCGTCTCCTGGCTCTAAGCTACCTACCCACCAATTTTTAGCCATATCGGTACAGCCGTTCTTGAGTTATAAATAGTGTAACTAACACGACTTTCTTTTATATATATAGATGATAAGGCTTTGTAAGCTCTAAAACTGGTGAACTCGTTCGATGCCTACTGGAGATTTAAGAAGACAAACTTTTAACGAAATTTTGAAGCGTCTAAAAACCAGTAAAATCTGCTATTAAAAAAAAAACAAAAAAAAAAAAAGAGAATTTATTATTCATATTTTTTGACTTATGAAAGTTTTGCAACCGTTATGCTACGTTCATGCTTTATAAAAACCTGCAGTTGTGCCTGTCGACTTTAAAGATATCTAGGAAACGAAGGCGTTGATTTACGGGTGTAAGAAAAAAAGATAAGATCTGAAATAGGTCTGTGATTTTGGGCGGTCAGGTGGTGGCAATTTTCTCCTCGCTTTGAGAAATAAATGTATTTACATATATGTGGACGTGGTTCTGATGCTTTTGATAGAATAAATAGCTCCATTATTGGTTGCGTTGATTTGAAATTGCTGCAATTGTTAACGCACGAACTTGCGTATTATTAAAAATGAACCTTTGATTGCTTAGTGTCATAAATTAGATTTTTACCTATTTTTTTCAGTATTTACATGGTAATATTGGAAATACTTTGATGGACGATAATTGATGGCTAAATCATTCTGGATCGATAAATCAGAGATACTGTCCACTTAAGGGTGATGGCGCTACCCTTAAAATGCTTCGGAGCGCCTCCTCCAAGAACGACTTTTTCAAAAAGATATCAACAACACTATTCAATCACATCTCCGGCCTCAAATCTTTAAAGACTCAGTCTGCGTCAATAAACCTTTCCTTGTGGTCACCCCTAGATAAAATACTTCTTTGGCAATGCAGGAATCTTAAGACTCCATTGGCTTCATGTTTTAACGACATGAAAACAATAGTATACAAGCTTGACCATCAGTATCACACTGTAGACTGTAGCTGTAATCAACATACTGTTCGATTGTCTACCAAACTCAAAAGACTGATTTTATTGCTCAATCAATCTCTAACCGTGAAGAAAATGGTTACCTTAGTGCAAATTATAAATTGCAAATTTTTAATCCAACGTTTTTTTAGCACTAATCCACAGGGAAATTGTAGACTCGGGTTTCGGCGTTACAAGGAACGCCTTTTTCAATGCGAAAAACTTGGAGCTTATGGATGCACACATTCAGAACTAACAAGCATTAATGTGGTGCTAACTGTATAACCAATTAAACTACTACAGGTGTTCACGAAAAATTCAGGTATTCACAAAAACTTCAAAAAAAAAAAAAAAAACTTTTTTTTTTCTTTTACTCTTTTTTCTCTTTTTTTGCCCTAGTTTTTCAATTATCTTCATAAATATTGCAAAATTAAAAAAAAAAAAAATAGAGAAATACGGGAACACTATTTTTATTCGTTTACAACTTAAAAAATCGCATAAATCGAAGTTTATATCTGATTGAGGGTTCAGTCGCATTAGGCAATAGACTTGCTTAGTGCCCGCAAATGGTTTCATAAGTAAAAATTTTTCTGAAGGACTGGGAAACGAAACAATGAAGTTATTCGTTACCAACGTAATACGTCCATGCCTAACAGGTGTTCAGCTGCTCTCTCTGACGGTGGAAGCATAACTGATGTTGGAATAGATCGTCTGTCTAGGAAATACACAATTCGATTGCTTCTCAGACACGCGGGATTCCCCCCCCCCCCCCGCAAGAAAAAGCCTTGAAAATCTTTACAGAGTATTTTCCTTGATATTTCATGCTATACTGTTTCTTCTGGTATGTATTAACCATCTAAACTTTAAATTTAGCCCAATGGCATCTTCAAATATCGCACTTTAGTTTCTTTTTTGTGTATGTATGAAAATTAAAATCATTTGTGGGAAAATCTTCTAAGATCGTAAAATAAATGCGTAACTCATATAAAATTAATATTTTCTGTCGACAAACAACAAACTTGAATATTCCTTCCATATCTTTTAACTTTTCAAATTTTATAATGAAAATAATGTTTTATATACAGTATTCTAACTAAAACTAATTTTAAGCTACCAAGGCATTCAGTTGCAACCGAAGTAAATATTTCACGTTCTCTTTTCTTCCCTTAGCATGGAATAGCTCACAGATGGAAACAGTAATTTCGTAAATTAAAGAGCAATATTTACATAATGGAGTGTGTTGTTTGACTTCTGTTGCAGAAATCCAATAGCCATCAGTTTTTCTTTAATTAACTTTCTAAAACTAAAAGAGGCGATTGTAAAGTGCTTTCGTGATGGAGAAAATTTTCATTAACTTCTAGAGATTTTTGAGACATTTTTTAAAATTTTCCTTTTTGCTCAAGCCCATTGCTGGAAAAAAATTAAAAGGTTTTATCTAAAGGTTGTAATGGCTTCTCGGAGGTTATGAATAAAAGATCTATTAGGGACAAATTGCATTTAAAAGAAGTGTTTTTGTTTACTTTGTTAAGTAGAGCTTATGCATGTATCGTAGTGCATGAAAATAACAAACTTCTCGATACATACAAAATTTATTTGTAATATTAAATTTACGGAAATAGTGGTTGGAGTTGCGTCATAGTTTTTGCAATCAGCACTTAAGTATCGAAACTCGCCGTGGTCATTAAATCTTTTTCGTTCGCGAGCTTTGAAAGAGTTCTCACCAGGAAAGTACGCGATCATGGAATAATGAATTTTTTTTTAATGAGTACCAATCGAAAGAGCATTGTAAAACATGTTTCTGGACGCACGCGTTTTTGCCCTCGCGCCCCCATTATCGAAACATAAGGTCCTAAAGTCAGCTAATTTTTTTTGAAAAATTGCCAATTTTAGCGAGTTATAATGAAACTGGAAGCTGCGGTGCGATTACACAATTTGCATCCAACGGGAAACTTGATTCCCATTTTTGGTCATCTGCAAAGCTTTTGAAAGACGGCTTTACAATAATCTTTTACTTTACCTGTGCGAGTTAAAGCAAAAAGCTACTATCAAGCCTATGACATGGAAAGCAGAGGGCTTTTTAAAGAAGAAGAACAATTTTAATAAACACATCAAAATTAAATTTTATCGTACTACTTGCGATTAAAGCAGGTCTCTTGTTTAATGGGAGTCCCCCTTGTTAAGGGACCCTTGTCAACATGAGGTGACAACTGAACCTCCTGTTTTTTTAATTATTTTTTTAAGTGTTCGTACAATTCTGTAGTATGGGGTGAGGATATTTGGGGGGTTTTAATTGTAAAAATTGCAAATATAAATTTTTTCAAACCACTCTCTTTTGCTGGGTCCCCTATAACTCAAAGTGAGTTATCCTAAACATTTTTGTCAATTGCATCACTGGGTATGTAAGAATGGTCTTTCAAAAAAAAAAAAAAATGCTCAAAAGTTAATGAAAACGTGTTCAAATAAAAAAATCAAACAGGAATGAGGTGTTTTCTCTGAGATATTTCGAAAAAAAATGTTCGCTCGAATCGAACTTGTTCCTTCAAAAGTTATAAGTGAGGACAGGGGAAAACATCGGAAATTCGAAATTGAATGAAATATTATTCAAATCAAAAAGTCAAATATGGGAGTGTATTGTCCTCACTGAGATCTTTCGATAAAAAAAAAATCGAATCGGACTATGCACTCAAAAGTTATTGCGGGGGGGGGGGCAGAAAAAGTGACCAAAAGACAGACTGACAGGTACAGTTTCCGCAGCTCAAAACCCAACTTTCCTACTTTAAATTTCTCTTGTGTATTTAATTATTTTTATTAAGTTGTGCTTTTTCGACTCGATTGTTTTGAGCGTTTTTTTTTTCCAGTGCATCAGGCCTTCTTTCATGATTTTTTTTCACCTATTTTCTACTTTTACAGAAAAGAAAGCTAAAACTTGTATTGATTTACAGTTTAGTTAATCTTTTCCTACCCGTTGAACATATAGCAGAACTAGTAAAAGTTAGTCTAGTGTTTTTAAATAGTACGAAATTAACATGCAATATGTTTTACATTTACGTTACAGAGACTTTTCGCTACAGTGACCAATTTGTTTGAACGGCAGGGGTTTTTACAATGAATGCCGATTCTATTAGTATATTTTAAGAATGGAAATAATTATTTCCCTCTACCATTGATGTAATTTCCGACGTGGATATAATTTTGTAGCTATTGATATTTACTAATTCGTTTTCTTTTAAAAATTATTTATTTTTTCTCGATTTCAATTTAAAAAAAAAATGTTTTTGCTAAGAGTTGGCAGATAGTGAAACTTCTTGTATCGATTTTTTTTAAATAAGAACTGATATCATAATCCATGACAATTTAATTTCTACCCCAAAGATTATTTCTTTCATTTTTTGTACATGAGCTCATATTAGCTGCTTTTCATACTTTTTTAATTATCCCGAATTATTCATTTAGAAACACGTGCAGTATATTTTAACTTATAATAATTAACACATACAACTTAGTTCAGTAAAAAAACTTCAAATAACTAAAATTCTAAAATGTATTGTTATCAATCGTAAAAAGATAAAACTTTAACTTCTTTGTAAAGTTTTCGCTCCTCTGGATAAAGCTCTCTGCTTTCCACATCATAGTTTTGATCAGCAATCTTTATTTTAGCTCATACAAGTAAAGGGTTAACGTTAAACATGTTCACTTTCTTTGCGAATGACCAAACATGGAAATGATGCGATGTCAAGCAAGCAGCGGGAGGGAGAATCTGAAGCTAGCTTCAATTTCTTGCCAAGTCTTCAAATTTGGCTCATTTTCGGCCGACTTTAAGACCCCTTATATCGAAAATGAGGGGACGAGGGCACTTGATCTTTGGGTCAAAGACATGTCTCAGTATGCTCTTTCAAATGGTACCATTTTTAACTTTTTTCATTATTACTTAAGTCGAGTACTTTCCTGGTCAGTATTACTATGGTAAGCTCCTGTTTAGCATAAATACAGTAGGCGCTCGTTATAACGACCACACGTTATAAAGACCATCCTAATATAACGACCGGTGAGAAAGCCCCAACTGTATCTCAATATACTCTATGTTCTACCTCTTATAGCGACCACTCGTTATAAAGACCGTTTTCTGTAGGACGGAGACTGTCGTTACATCGAGCGTCGACTGTAATACTTATTTTATATTCGCTGCAGTAGGATATCAGTTACTGTATTTGGGAAAATATAATATTATATCGAAAGGTTAAAAAAAAATAGTGCTTGTTTTTTCATATAGTCCTATTTGGTGTTGAGGGCTGCGCGCGTAACGCGATCAAAGGGATGTCGAGTTCAATCCCCACAAATGTAGAAGTTTTTTTTTTTTTTTTTTTTGATGCGACTAGTAACAGCGTTCTTATTTTTTTATAGTAAAATTTTACACTAAATTAGGATTTCACGATACAAAGTATTGGTAACATGGATGTCAGAACTTTTCACCGTAAAATTTCAGGAATTTTAGTAAATTAGTGCACTTAATTGAAGTTATTCTTTTGTAGTAAAGTAAAGAATTCATTCAAGAACTTACCACATTAATGCCTAGCGTCCCTTTTTAGGGACGGTCCAAAAAAGGGTCTGAATTTCCCCAAAATAAACATTTCAACAAAATAATAAATAGCGTTCAATTAGTACCTTGGTAGTGTTTCAATTCGTTATTAATAGATTGCAGCACATAACCATTGTAAAGTGTGTTCTGTAGCCGTTTTAATATGGTCTTTATCAAAAATTATATCGTTCACAATCTTAAGAAAAAAAGCTAAGTTTTCAAAGTTATTCCCAGCTTTCCAGTTTATGTTAATTGCTGATTTTATTTCTTCTTATAAAATGTCTTTTTAAATATTATATCGTAGGCAGAAAAAAATTTTAGTAAAAAAAGTATGTACCCTCTGGGGTCTATCGTAACTTTTAAGGGACGATTTTTCTTTCCTTAATAAAAAAAATATTTCTTACATAATATTTTTTTTATTATTTTCCCTGACCATTAAACACTGTTTGTAACCAGTATACAAAATTTCTTTGGAAAAAGAAAAATGTCAGGCATTAATGGGTTAAGATACGTACCTATATTTGAATTATTACTGATTAGCATAGTAACATAATTTGAATGTCATTGCATTTCGCAACGAAAGCGGATAAGGGACATCTTCAAGAAAAAAACAAAGAAAGAAAAGAATACTTTCTGTGCCACACGAACTTGAAAATTAAGTTATTAGCACTAGTTCTTTCGTTTTCCCCTTCCCATGGGAAGGGCTTGATCCTCACAGCCATCCAATTGTCACGATCTTTGTGCCACGAATTACTTGCTCACTCAGGGGCGCCGCGAGTTAATTTTTTTTGGTGTGGGGGGGGGGGGAGTTTTTTATTTGCCAGAAGTGTCAAGTAATGGTAACAACAATTATATATACTGATTTTTAATTTTCTTTCCTTTTTCATAGTTTCAAATGTTGTTTAGAAAATGTTTGAATATTTGAAAAATGTATGCGTTTCGGTCCACCTGGAAGCATCTTAATACGTGCTGCTTAAAACTGGTAGTAGGAGGGTGAGCACCTCTGGTGTAGGTAAATATGTCGACGAAAAGCAATGTAATATCCAATGAAGCTATTAAACAGGCCCGTCATTTAGGGGGAGGGGGATCAGGGGGGGGGGCAGTTGCTCCCTCCTGGCTTTGAGAAACCAATGTACGGTATTTCCCCGCATTAGCTGGCATGCCGGAAAAAGTGAGGTTGACCATCATGACGGAAAATTCGAATTTTCCGTCATGACGGATAGTTCAAGTTTCATTTCGCAACAAAACAAAAATGAATTTCTCACCTCAGTTTCAACCGCAAAGCAAGCCACTATAAGAAAAAAAAAATAAACGCCTTTCTCAAAAACAAACCAATGAATTTCAGATCTCCGAGAACAAATCATGGTGATTTGATGGTGCGTTATTTTGTTATTATTTATTAAAATTTTTGTAAAGTAAATCGTCTAATTGTATTAATAAAACGATCTATACTGCCGTATTACAAAAGTGATATCTGCAATGAGCGAAAAATGCAGAAATCACTTCTTAATGTTTTATGCCTCTATAGATGGCACTTTTTTCAAAAATTTTATTTTAATATTTTCCGTTCACAATTGACCATAAAACAATGTATTTAGATAATATATGTTGCAACAAATTATACCTGGTGACAATAATTCAATTTTCATGAAAAGTGCAGATTAGATTTTTGTGCTTGGCATACAGTACATCACTTATATTATTTTAAAAGTTTTTAGTATTCTTGGGATAGTATTAATTTTTTTTTCAACAGCGGTTATTCCGGCATGCCGGAAAGAACCAGGTTCGGGTCATAGAAAATCTGGTGACCCTCGAATTTTGCGGCATGCCGGCTAATACGGGGTAATACGGCATTTAGATATAAATGGGCGTGGTTTGTTGTTTTTTTCTGATGAATATGCCTTGTGTTTGCACCCTTTGCCCCCCCCCCCCCCCGGAAAGACTTGAACGTGAAATAATGGCCCTGCTGTTAAAAGAGCCATTCATATTCAGACTATGAATCATTGTTGCATTTTTAGTACTTTATGTTCATTGCGGTAATAATCATTCCATCTGAATGGTTAGCAAGCATCTGTATTTGTGAGCATCTTGATCCCATTCCCGTAAACACATAACAGAGGGAGAGATTGTCAGGTAGGAATGAATGATGATATTGCAATGGCACCAGAGTGAACAGGAGGATTTCAGAGTGCAAGTGATGTCTTGATGTACAGTGACCTGCACAGATGCAATGCAACGGATACATCGTTTGCATTCCATGTTTGAGTTCAGAATATAGGATGTAGTAGTGGACAGTTGGCTTTCTGTTATGTGATTCTAATTTGAATGTTTTGATGATGTTAGAAGATGAATGATTGCAATGATAATTGAAATTGTATATCGGTAAAGACAGATAAAGTAGATTGAAATCTCGGAGCAACGTTTTTATTTCTGGTTCAAAATTTCTTAAGCAATTTTCAAAATTTTGGTTCAAAATTTCTTAAGCAAATAAGCAAATTTCTTAATTATATATTTTCTGACAAATAAAGATTTTCTTTTGATGAAATAATGTGAAAGTTACTCTTCACAGCTATTTA
Source organism: Uloborus plumipes (assembly GCA_038373865.1). NCBI lineage: Eukaryota > Metazoa > Arthropoda > Arachnida > Araneae > Uloboridae > Uloborus > Uloborus plumipes. The sequence continues at coordinate 63,532 of JAXGGA010005525.1, forward strand.
GTATGTGTGATTGTCTTCGGAGCGCGTTTTTCAAGAAATATGGGAGAGCCTTATGAACAAGACAGAATTTTTACTTCAGAAGTGTATGAATTTATAAATGCTATAATAATGGAATTTAAGCTGATATGGTAATGGTATTTTTAAAAAGTAAATAGGTAATGCTTAGTAAAACTTGAGTAAAAAGTAATGCTAACCCGAATATTTTATAGTAAATTTTAATAAATGTCATACTTTATTTTTAGCAGTGTATTAGCAAAACCATAAAGCACTAAAGTGCAAATATTTTTTGAAGTTACAGTTATGTACTAGATTTTGAGCATGCAATATAATATTTGGCGAAAAAAAAATATGCGTTCTTTTTTCACACAAGTGATTTCTGAAATAAGAAAATGCAACTATACAAGTATTTTTTATTTTATTTTTCTTCAATGCATACCTTAAAATGTGAGGAGCATTCTGATTTTTTTTTCACTTCAATATCTGAAACATATTAATACATCTCTAAATTATTCTAATGTTACCGAAAAATATACCCGAGTTTTGCAATCTGATTATGAAAAGCATAGAAGTTGAAATCAAGCATTTTTGGAATTCCAAATGCTTGGACAGACAAGTAAAACAGCTCTATAAAATCAGTATTAAAAAAAAGTGCTTTAACTGTTGCCATATATTTAAAAAAGACTTATTCTTCAGAATTTGGAAAAAACGCAAGGCACTCAACTGACCTTAATATTTATGCCATTATTTATAAATTACATCTGAAAAATATCTTTTGTAGTTAAGATTTCTTAACTTTATACAACATTTACTTTTGGAGAGATTGAAATGATAATTTAAATACTCCAGCAGTTGTTGATTTGTTCGTAAATATTTATGACAGTGCATTGGAGCGAAAAAGCCGGAGAATTTCAAAAGAAATACTAGATAGGAGTCTAAATTTTTGTCAGGCTCAAGATTGTCAACTTTCATTGTTCTCTATGGAACTTTGTTGGAGAAATAGGCAAAGGCAAGAACGAAAGTGGATATGTGAAAAATTACGCACGAAAAATAAAGTGTCTATTATTTTGAAAGAGAAATTAAAAATTTGAATAAAACATATTTCACTTTTAGAGTTTAAAAAATGTATATTATGCAGGATATACTATAAGTTCAAATTCAATAACTAATTTAGTTTTTAATGTTTGAAAAAAAGGGAAAATTGTGTATTTTTTTTTAAATATAAATTTGTAAACAACAGCAATGACGTTCGTTGCAAATATTTTCATGAATCTTGAGAAAAAGATATTTTCCCTCTTTTGTAAAGCTGAGAAATAAAATAAATAAATAATAACAGAAAAACCTATTTTATTTCAAGACAGAGAAGAAAAAAGATAAAATAGGATTTGGACGATTTTTTTCTTTCTTCAAGAGAAAAATAAAGAAATGGAAATTGCAAACAGTCCACCTTCATTTGCAAGTAAAAGCCCAAAAATCTCTTCTATATATTTTTCAGCTACCCTATTTATCAGGATTCATGTGAGTGATAGATAAAAACGGAAAGTGGTTTGAAAAGTAAAACCGGTTTAAGCCCACTCTCATCCCATCCGCTTAATTATCTTAAGAGCAGTCTAGGATGCATGCCATGGTGTAGCCACAATAGCAAGCATTAAGATAAGCAAAAGCGATTCAAAGCTTTTCTTTTCAACAGGCTCAAGAATACGGAAGCCATTTGTTTGTTCAATATTTTTTAAGCTGCTTTAAATTTGTAAACCCGGTATTGTGCAAATTTAAAGGGAAAAAAGTTAGATATTTGATTTGTTTGGTTTAGACTAATTGAGATTTTTTTTCAAAACTAATATTTGTTGTGTGTTTTTTCAAGAAAACAACAAAGTTCTGGAAGTACTTTTTTTATATAGTTTGGTTTCTTTACCTTGAGATTCATGTAAGACCAGGAAAGTTTTAAAAAGTATGTTGGTCTAAAAATGCTAGTAGTTTTACCTGGGGTTTCAGCTTTGAATTAAAAACTGAAATGCGTGAGTAGCCACATCGGTTTACGAAAAGCATCGAACGAGAGTTTTCATTATACGGTTACTTAATCTTGATATTATAGCAAGAAAAAGCATAGGATTTTTTATAAAGTTATTTTCTTGTTTAAAATACTTCTGTCAACAAGACTGTGTGTTTAAAATAATTGGAATTAAGTAGTATATTTTTAAAAAATATAGATAAATTTTAAGAGTGAAAAATGTTGTCTTCTGTGTAAACAAAAAAAAAAAAAAAACTTACAACATAAACGGCTTTTTTGTTAGCTTTTTTATTACTATCAATTACGAGGTAAGTTGGAATTTATAATTGAAAATAACTTCTAGAGGATCACCAAATTACGTATTATACTAATATAAAAGACTTCAAAGAAGTTATTAACCTATTATCGGTGATACAATGAGTTCTGTTGAGCAATAAATATGATTGTATCAGCAAGAGTATGTCAGTTGAGAAGACCTAAATTCAATTTTAAGGTTTTTACATCTCTAAAAGGATTCCAGACTTCTAATGAAATATTAAAATTTTGTGAATGCTATAAAAACTACTTTTTGTTAAAATATAACTTACCGAATACAAATCTCGCGCAGTTATTAATAATATCTTGGTTCACAGAATTTTTCTTTTTTATTACTAAATATTATCGAAACTTTTTTTGAAATCTCTTTCCATTTAAGCCTCTTAGCCCCATCGAGTCAAATCTTACATTAAAACCTGTTCGCCTTCCTATGGTATTACTTGATTCAATTTTTTTAAAGTTTCGACTTAGATCAATTACCTGCTAATTTTTCAAAGATGTATTGCAAGGATATAGTAAATGCCAGCTATTCGGTTTTGAGTGAGCTACATAGGAAAAATGCACATCTTTACTGGACGAAACTGGAGTTTAAACTTGATGATAATTGCATATTCATTTAGCCTAAAATCTTTACAGTAATTTAAAGACAAAAACATTTGTTGATTCGGCAAACTCTTGCGGGCAATTTAGGTACATTTTTCAAGCTTTCATATTTACTTGCCGAAAGAGAAACAACTCATAATATTGATAAAAAGAATTTAACCGTTGAAATACAATGAAGACGCGATAACTTAGTTATGAATCATAACTGAATAAGATCACAGAAACCTTAACAATAAATTCTCATTATTAATAGCATAGCACAAAAGGTTATTCACAGCCTATTGCTAAGCAATTAACTACTTCACACTCAATATTTTTCATAAAAATATATTCAGATTTCTTGAACTTACTTTAAAATACTTATCTAGAAATAAACAACCCCAGGCTATCTAAGGCGAAAATCATTTCTAACTACTAGTTGTATTTATAATAATAGTACTGTTTCTAATGCGATTTACTTAGTTTAATCTTACTGAAGAGCAAAGCAAAACTTAAAACGCAATAATAACTAGACAACTCTTTTGATTAAATAATTAGTAAAATCGCATTTTGAAAACAGCTCTATGATGCTGTCTAATTAAAATCTTGAGCGTCACCAACTAATAATTACAAGAATAGTCAAGAAAACTTTAATTACATACTTAGGCTTATGAAACCACTGATACACAACTAAAGTAAAGGAGCATAACGTGAGTATTTTTAAGTTGATCGAATCGGTGCTCTTTATTGTTTGTAGTCATAAATATAGTTTTTATTTTGAAGTTGAACTTTACTATTTCAAAATGTTTCAAATCTCAAGTGTTTTTAATGTTAAAGTTTCTAAAACTCAATCGACGCGATTTAGTTCCAGAATTTATGATAGAATTTTTCTCCTAAGAAGGGATGGTATGAACTTGTTTTTTCGAAAAAAAAGGAAACATGGTTAGTTCTATACGGGCGATTCTCTGTAAACTCATTTTTCACACGAAATCTGTCTGGGCATGGTTTTTTTTAATGTTCGTATAATTATAATACTATTGCTGAGAAAATGAATCTATTACTTTGGTTTGAAAGAAGGCCAATTGAAGTTTGTGGTTTTTCTGATAGGGGGTAAGTCCCCCGCCTAGTATATCTAGGCTGGGGGTTGTGCCAGGTGACTGTTTTTGCTCTTTGTTGCGTAATATCTGCAAAATTATTGGAACATAATTAGTTACAAGACTACCTATAAATTTAGGCACAAATCGTGGACATAGTAGCTAATATGTTTCATAATTTAAATAATTGACAATAATAAATCACTTCTCAGAGGACTGTTTTCGCAACGACCCTCATGCATACTTTCATCACAAATGTAGCTCTCAAACTAAACAAACTGTCGTTTCAACACCGTTCTCAGTAATTTCAGCAAATTCACACTGATTACTTTAAACTTCATGACAAAAAACATTTGCAAGAGTAAGATTTTTTTATTGGAGCTTTGAATTTGTGTTAGGGGGCTGTTTGAAAAATCTCCTGACAGAATTTACATGACAATTTTTAGTTTTAGACATACGTAATTAGACCTTATTTCATAAGAAAAATATAGTTGCATTATTCTATTTTTAGATATTAATTGCCAAATTTATGCAGTGTTAATATTTTTTTTGAAATATTGCCTTTAAGTGTTAAACTATTGGATATTGGGACAACCAAGGGACTGTGTTTTTGGTGCTTAGATAATTTCGGGAAAAAAATGTTATCGCTCCAAATACAATTGGGCTACAAAGTATTAATGCTTTACTTGTATTAAGGGTGATAATTACTTGATTACACTTTATTATTTTTAAAATACTCGATCCGGACAGCCAATTACGAGTTTACAGATAATCGCCCATACATCAAATTCTCTAAATTTGATGGTTGAGGTTTAATTTTTCGCTCTTTTACTGTTTTCGAGGTATACACGGTTGAAATAAAGCGCAAAAATTTTATGCTGTAAAACGGGGTGGATTGAAACAACTTTCATCTGTTTGATCATAAAAAAAATAATTTAAGATTTTTTAAAATTTGATTTTTTGATTAAAAATGTCTGTCTTCGTTTTGCTTTTGATGTTCCAGTTTTTTAAATATTTATCAAATTTACCGGTATATTCATATAATCCCCAACCAGTTACAGGGAATGCAATAAAAGTCTACAATTCGTAATATCTGCAAAACTATTGGAACATAATTAGTTACGAGACTACCTATAAATTTAGACACAAATCGTGGACACGGTAACGCAATATAGAAAGAAACATTTATTTTGCTTAAGGAACAACATCTAGCTATATCACTTCAAAAAGTGATCGAAAATCATCTATTTCTGAACGTAAGTAATATTAGTGAAATAATATTAGTGAAGTATTAGCATGAGACAAAAATGGAAATGAAAAAAAAAAAAACTGACATTGTTATAGCTCTAAATGTTGTAACAGAATGAGTCAAAATAAGTAAACTGACCAGTAAACGTTAGTAAAGACTTTTTAATCTAGATGGATTTGGGTTCAGTTCGTTGTTGATGTAGAACTAGTTGTTCCAATTTGAATTGTAGTTCCAATAATGAAATAGTTTTCTTTTAGTCATTTCTTAGATTTGACGAGACAAAAAAGTTGCCTAGAAATAAAAGCTGTTATTTAACTCAAGGATGTTTTGTTAATGGTTAACTATTAAGTTTACTTGTTAACTAATAAAATTATTTAAAGTATCTTCAAGTATTAGCAAGAAAAATATTGCAGTGAAAAGGGGGCGCTCCTAAGGCAGCGCAAGCACTGCGACCACAGGTCTATTGTACTATAAAAATAAAAATATTACTGAAATTTTTACTCTTTTATGACACAAAATGACCAAATAACTAAATCTTTTAAGTGCACAAGCTTTAAGTTCAACGTATGTATTATTTTGCTTAAGATTACATTTAAAATTAGTTGTTTAGTTTAGAAAAACAAGCACGTGCTTGGATTCTAAAATAATGATTATGTGTTGAACTAAATTTCCAATTTTACACAATAAATCTACTGTTAAAAATACCCACTGCTTTTCATTTTTAGTAATGCAGCAAAATAATTAAGGCGAAGTAGTAAATCTTAGATAAACTTAGTCGACATTCTTAGTAGCAAATACTTAACCACAACAGTAAAAGGTTACGAGGTTTCAAAAATTTATAATTTTACGACATTCACATTTGCTATCAATAAAGCTAACCCAGCGGCACGAATACCTAAACTGTTGCAGTGAAATTTTAATTACTAAAATCAGTTCAATAAGTTTTCATTAGACACCGAAGCAAACACATATTTTGATTTTAAATTTAGAACAACTGCGATAAAAGCATTTTTGTTCGCTTGCACTCGCTAATCCTTCGTTGGATTTATTAATAATTTCCAGCAGAATGTTGCCATGCGACAAATAAAGTCCTGTGGTCTTCGTATCATGCCTATCGAAAACTCTGGAAATTAGATGATAGCTGGTTATAATTATGATGGATTTAAACTGCGCAACCAGTAGCTCGACCACCGTGAATAATAAATTGGAATAAGTTTTCCGGGGGCACTGTGTTGGTTTTATTGAAAAATTCACATTTTGAATTCCTTTATACTAAAGCGATACTGGAATTTATTAAATAACAGAGCAGATGGCAAATTTCTCATCGTTGTAAGTACTTCAATGCGATGTTGGCTTTGCGTCGATTTAGTCAACAACTTTCTTCTGGAAATAGAAATTTTAATGCGTTTTTCCGGAAATAATGCATGCTAGAGTTCCGTAATGATGACATTTGGGAATTATAATGAACTATGTTATCAATAAATTTTATGCTGCTAGTTGTTCTGAGTTTTAAGATTAAAAAGGACTACTAACAAGAATGCATGCGATTTTTGCTCCCTTTTAAAGGAAAATAAATTATATTTCGCTGGGATTTTTATTGAAAACGGAAGACTTTTCCCGGAAAATATTAAGTCCATAATAGTATGCTTAATAAAATGCAGAAATGTGAAGTTTTACATTAAAGTAATTATATAGTACAGCTAAAGAAATAGTTCAAATAATATTTAATACGTATTAAAAAGCTAATACGTTGCATAAAAATAAAATCGCAGTTTTCAATTGTAATGTTTTTTTAAAGAACTGAAGATATATTGAATAAAGTATAAAAAATGATTTTTAAATCTAAAGACTATTTCTATGAGCTCGATTCGCACAAAAAAGTATGAAATAAAATAAATATGTGATTTTTAGCTGACAACAGTCAAAAGTTTCAGTTGATTTAATAATATCTTAATATGCTGATCAATTCTAAAACATACAAAAAAATTTAAAGGAAAAATATTGATAAAAAATAGGCGGTATACAGATCAGTACGAATAGTTTTCACTATACCGCCTTTAAAAATAAAATAGAGATTGTGTCTCATTTACCCTGAATGACTATATAACAACCGAAAGCTTTATGATTTATGAAGTAACAGCAATTATTTAAAACAAGTATGTAAGTATCTAATTTTCCATTCAGTAAACAGAATTGGAGAATAACATAATACCAGTAAAACAACAATTACATTATCTTTTAATCGTTAAATGTAATCCAGAAACAATAAAATATATTTTAAGATTGAATTAATTTTTAAGATTAGACTATGTGTATTAGGGTATGTCATAAAAATAAAAGTTTTTTTTTCGACTTGGTACACGCACTTTCCAATGTATTCACTCAATTTGAGTTGATTAGTACAAAAAAAAGTTTTTGGAAAAAAATTTTAGCTACCGGGAAAACGCAATTTACATAAGCGTTTTTTCAAAAAATTCACTATTTTCAAGTTGAAAACGCAATACAGCTGCGGGAGTTTTTTAAAAGATTGTTCTGCTAACTTAAATGCATGTTTTGAACTCTAATGAACATACTTTCCTTATAAAAAATGCAGTTAAATATGTATTTCGTCTCTTTTTGTTTTTAAAAAGAGCAGAAACTATCGGTAATCGTTCCTACTGAAACGGGTTACGCTTTTGGTCAATCGACATCGCTGTCTTCGTTAGGCAGTCAGTTGTTCAGGGAAAAATGCCACATACATCTGGGGAAGTGACCCCCATTTTGCTTATTAACGCACCCCCCCCCCCCCCCCAAGATAACTTTTTACCAGCAGCAGCGTTTTCACTAAAATGTCTTTCATCCTGCGTAAGATTTTTATATTAGTTGCGCTTTCCGACAAAAGGCAAATTGAGATTCTCTTTTTTGTTTTATTAAAGGAAGGATTGATTTCCACTAAAAACTTGGAAAGCAAAAGGCACTAATAATTTTAAACATCGAAGAAGTCGGACTTACAGTTTGACTCTCCCGAAAGCTAGTGCCGTCGTGTAATATTATGACTCGAGGAAATATCCTGGAATTTTTGTAGTATAGCTGTACGAAGTAAACGAAACTACCTTGATATTAGTAGAGCGGCCGTTACTTCAGTCAGGTTTGCTGCGTCATCCACCACGGCATTTCCTATCATATATAGCCTTTTGGGTAATCTTGTGAAAGCAGGGCATCTCGATGAATATAAAAAACATCTCATGTGCGATAGCAAAAAGGTATTTCATGCTAAAGAGCATGTTATCGAGCACCCAAGCGCAGAGGAGAGTTCCAATATCGCAAGAAGTAACTTTACTGCAATTTTTGTGGAAAGCAGGAAGCACAACACTTCTCACTCTTAGTCACGATGAGAGCACTGGTAGCTTTCGGAAAAGCATCATCAAATAAAGACCGTAACAGAAGAGCGTGGAGATCGCTACCTCACTCACTATACACCAGAAGAAGAAGACAACAAAGGAAAAACTGGCTGAGCAACGTGAAATAGGATTATGTGACTGATTGAAAGACATAGGTATAGACATTTGCCTTCAACTAATTGGCAGTGATACCTCCAATGAAATGTCTGGCTGGAAAGGAGGCATGCTACATTATATCGAAAAACTCCTCCATTACATACTTTTTAGATCTTTCTTTCTTCTGGCTTCACATTAACGAGCAGATATTAAGTCATATAGTCGCAAAACTTGACGAATCAGCTTCTCCATAAAAGGAATGGATTGGAACTGTAGGTAAACTCTTTTCCCAAGTTTAAGCCAATTCAATTTTTGGAGCCCTTTGATAATATGGACGAAAATGTTGCTAGTCAGTCGATCAGTTCCGTAGAAGGCAGAAGCATAGAAGCTCAATGATGGCGGAACTATTTCCAGCCCTAATTGATACTATTTTGTCAAATGCAAAGGCGTTTTTACCTTAGTCCTCAAAGTAAAGAAGAGCAATGAGTAAATTTTCTGGAATAGCCCAAAAGGACCCACTTTTTATACAGGAAACTTTACTTTTAACTCTTCTTTGCTCTGAGGACTAAGGTAAAAATGCCTTTGCATTTGACAAAATAGTATCAATTAGGGCTGGAAATAGTTCCGCCATCAGTGAGCTTCAATGCTTCTGCCTTCCACGGAACTGATCGACTGACTAGCATCATTTTCGTCCATATTAACAAGAGGTTCCAAAAATTGAATTGGCTTAAACTTTGTTTTTTCTCTCAAGAAACTCAACTTGGGAAAAGAGTTTACCTACAGTACCAATCCATTCCTTTTATGGAGAAGCTGATCCGTCAAGTTTTGCGACTATATGACTTAATATCTGCTCGTTGATGTGAAGCATGCAGAAAGAAAGATCTAAAACGTATGTAATGGAGGAGTTTTCCGATATAATGTAGCATGCCTCCTTTCCAGCCAGACATTTCATTGGAGGTATCACTGCCAATTAGTTGAAGGCAAATGTCTATACCTATGTCCTTCAACCAGTCACATAATCCTATTTCACATGATAGCAACTGCCGCGGTTGATGACACAGCAAACCTGACTGAAGTAACGGTCGCTCTACTAATATCAAGGTAGTTTCGTTTACTTCGTACAGCTATACTACAAAAATTCCAGGGTATTTCCTCGAGTCATAATATTACACGACGGCACTAGCTTTCGGGAGAGTCGATCGAGTAAGTCTGACTTCTTCGATGTTTAAAATTATTAGTGCCTTTTGCTTTCCAGGTTTTTAGTGGAAATCAATCCATCCTTTAATGAAACAAAAAAGAGAATCTCAATTTGCCTTTTGTCGGAAAGCGCAACTAATATAAAAATCTGACGCAGGATGAAAGTCATTTTAGTGAAAACGCGTCTGCTGATCAAAAGTTATCTTGGGGGGGGGGGGGGAGTTAATAAGCAAAATAGGGGTCACTTCCCCAGATGTATGTGGCATTTTCCCATGAACAACTGACTGCCTAACGAAGACCGCGGTGTGGGTCATTTACACTATGTCCGAACGACACGTCCGTCACGATTTTTCTCCCCAGAAACCAGTTTTCGATCAACGTTGCCATGACAGCAGGCCGTCACAATCGGAACCCGTCGCCGTACGGCGAAAGTACATATTTGTCGTGACGGTCGTCCGTCCAGCAAACAAGCAACCAATCAGAGCGAGTACAAGCGCCATCTTGATTCAAGAACGAATACAGTCACGTGCTTGTCGTTCGCCTGCACAGTATGAATGCCTCTCCCTATTTGGAGGACGTATGTCCGTCCGCTGGGGAAGAAAAATCGTGACGGATGTGTCGTTCGGACATAGTGTAAATGACCCCCCGTTTCAGTAGGAACGATTACCGATAGTTTCTGCTCTTTTTAAAAACAAAAAGAGACGAAATACATATTTAACTGCATTTTTTATAAGGAAAGTATGTTCATTAGAGTTCAAAACATGCATTTAAGTTAGCAGAACAATCTTTTAAAAAACTCCCGCAGCTGTATTGCGTTTTCAACTTGAAAATAGTGAATTTTTTGAAAAAACGCTTATGTAAATTGCGTTTTCCCGGTAGCTAAAATTTTTTTCCAAAAACTTTTTTTTGTACCAATCAACTCAAAATGAGTGAATACATAGGAAAGTGCGTGTACCAAGTCGAAAAAAAAAACTTTTATTTTTATGACATACCCTAATGTGTATTCCAGAAGAACTATCTGAAAGTTATTATTTGCTTTAAAATTGTTTATAATATGTCTTCTTATATCATATTGTAATTATTTTAAGCACGATCTTTTGTGCTGCGTTCAACGATAAAATTTCAAGCAAGATTACATTATTGAATTTCACCCCAAATTCCTAGTAAATTTAATGTCCATTGATTTTTCCTTTCATTTCATTAAACATGAAATTTATTGTTTAATTAAGTACAATAGGAAACATTGTTCGGATTTGAAAGGTACTGTACTTATTTGCTAGTTCAAAGTGAATATTCAAAATAGTAAAATTTTCAAACTCAATCGGATTTCATTAAAAAGCAAAATTCATTGTTACATTATAAGCAAGATTTTTGAAGGTATGGAGTGGTTTATGTATTTACATTGTTTTAATTCATAAAAATTGCTCTTTACAACTAAGACTGGAACTAGAGCTTTATTGGGTATTGATATCTGATAACTTCACAATACTGGTAATCCCCAAAGCAGAATACTTAGTGGTGTTCTGCAACGCAAAATTATTTGCCCAAAATTGTTCTGCAAGATATATTTATACATTATATATTTACCGTCAAAATGTTACCAAAAAGTGTTTTCTCATTTTTACATATAATGAACTGCAATTTAGAATTTAATGAAACGCAACCAAATTGAAAAAAAAAAAAAAAAAAAAAATATATATATATATATATATATATATATATATATATATATATATATATATATATATATATATATATATATATATATTTATACTAGTTGACCCGGCAAACGTTGTTTTGCCATATAAATAATTTCCTAGTAATTTCTAGTGTAGACAAAAAATAGCTTACTTATTGTAAGTGTGTATGTATGTATGGTAGAATGTGTATATTGTATGTGTGTAAGAATGTGGTATATGCGTGAAATAAGCATGGAGCGCTGTGAACGATGAGGGAATATAAAAATAACAAAAGGCAAACATTTTTAAGTTATTATAATTTATTCCTTAAAATTATACATCATTAATTAAACAATTACGACAGTAACACTATTAAACAATATCAATCTCTTAATGTTATAGCGTGAACAATATTTTTTGTTAGTCCATCTTTAGCTAACACAAACAAACTGGATGGTTTACCCACTCGAGAGCATGCCACGTATAATTGTCCATGTGAAAAACATGGTGTTCTCAAATCTAAGCCACAAACAGACATCGTTTGACCTTGGGATTTGTTGATAGTCATTGCAAATGCCAATCTAATCGGAAACTGAATACGTTTGAATTGAATTGGCACATCTGTAGGTATAATAGGAATCCGTGGTATGAGTATATTTTCACCTCTGAACTTGCCATTTCAAATCCTGGCTTCGATTACGTTTTTCATTAATTTTTGAATGACCAATCGCGTACCGTTACACAGCCGGGGCGAGTTCAAATTACGAAGCAAGATAATTGGAGATCCAACCTTTATTTTTTAAAACTTTGTGTCACTTTAATTGTCGTTCATACCCCCCCCCCTCTCGCAGTGAAAAAAAACTTTACACAGCAGATTTTGCCTAATAACTCAACACTCATGGTGTTTGATACATTTTATTTGTTTGTAATGATGTTTTTTGGTCACAACCAATATGAAAATCACAAAAAATAGTTACTTTAACTTTTAACATATATTTATCTTCTTCATAATTTTTGACTTTTAATTTTACCTTGAATTTGACGTAAATGCAAGGTATAAAATACAGAATTTTATAAAGGTACAAAAATTAAGATAATATAATTGATAGTGTATATAATTTTTGAAAAAATAATATAAGTGCCGCAAATCCAAAACCATTTATTGCCACAATCGATTCAAAGCCCCCAAAAATGGCGCAAACGTCCATAAGAAAATTCTACAGCATCGAAGGACCCCATTGCCAATTTTAACAACGATCCGACTAAAACTGTCATTTTGAACTATAAAAAAATATGGGGTAGATCCCCATGAGGGGATGTACCTGCATAAGGACATTACAATCATTAAAATCATTCAAAAAAAAAAAAAAACATGCAGCTGTTCGAAAAAATCCTTGCGGGCCTGGATTCGATCTCATTCCATCAGGAACTTCAACCTGACGCGCATAACCACTTGACCATCGGGTCGCTCATTGAAGTAAGGATTTACGATAACACATATTGTTTTAAATGACATTAAATGTTAGTTTTTCGATCATCACTTTTTTTCTAGTGAACAAATATCATCATATGAGTACATGGTACCTAAGTTACACCATCTCCTATCGATTAAAAAAAAAATCGTCCAAATCAGTTCAGTAGATCAGATGTTATGTGCGAACAAAAAAAATTTAGGGGTGGACAACCCCTAACATTTAGGGGGATGAAAAATATATGTTGGCCGATTCTCATAGATACTGGATAAGCACAAAAAATTTCATCAAAATCGGTCAAGCCGTTTCGGAGGAGTATGGCAACGAAAACTGTGACACGAGAATTTTATATATTAGATATATGGGTCATTCCAGCGAATATGGTACAAATCATGTCTGAAACTCTTTATTTATATTAAGATTATCAATTTAAATAATTTCCACCAACTAATCATATTTTTTTATTGAGTTTGAATTTATTTGTGTATAATGAAGTGTAAATAACTAGTACATGACTCATTTCTGGAAGGATATTAAATATTTTGATCACTTTGTGTAACAGAGTGGACAAATAAGCCTTTAAAATATCTTCATAATCACAAAGAAAAATTAGAATCACAGAACAAGCATAAAGCGGAATAAACAGTCTAAAACTGTAAGTGTGTCTGCAATTTCAAAAAAAAAAATCTCTTTTTTTCATCATGAAATAGACTGTAACAGAGTGGACATCCAACAGTTCAACTTAACTACCATAAGAAAAGAATGAGGCTCACCCTGGGTGTTGATGACATAATTCAATGCAGCAAGCTAATCACGGCAGTTATACTACCTATATTTTTAAAAATATAATCAGGGGGAATGAA
>JAXGGA010005526.1:0-77456 GCA_038373865.1 Uloborus plumipes
TTTGTTTTGGGAGGTTTTTACCAAACCTTTTTCTCGTGAAATCTATAAATTCAATAAGTTTTATTTCATGTCTATATTATGTTGATTTTTGTTACGATAGAAGTTAAAAGGGTATTAACATGAAAAATGTTCAAAAAAAAAAAAAGACACACATTTTCAATGAAGAAAAAAAAAATCTGAACAGATAAGTTTACTCACATACGCGTATTCGAAGGAGTACTTTTGAATTTTCTATCTTACGGGGGGGGGGGGCACTTATAAGATATGCTAAATATAGATTTCGGTACTTACAAATTTGAAGAATATTCGTGTTTTTTCAATTTACTTTCTTAGTGGTATTAAAAATTCGAAGGGAAAACTGTATTGTAGAGAAATTATGCTTGCAATAAATACTGCAGAAAAAACACTTAATTTGTACAATTATTTAATAATAATAAGTGCATTTTTCAAATGAAGTTTCAAAGTAAATAAGAAAATTGAAATAAAACAGCAATATTTTTTTCAGTGAGAAACTATACAAAGCATTTTTTAAATAGTTTAGAAAATTTTCAGAGGGGTTTGAACCCTAAAAACCCACCCCTTAAGTACGGACCTGAGTGCTTATACCAAGCATGAACTGATAACAGCATTTAATAAAAGATTACATTAAAATATAGAAAAAAAAGCTGTAACTATATGCAAAATTATAAGTTTTAAGAATATAGAGTACTCAGCTGGCACAACAATTCTTGATTGCATAAACTTTATTTTGTCAGAAAATAATTTAAGTTATTATCATTCTTTGAGCAAAACAAATTTTAAAATGTCGCTTTCTTCGCAAAAACACTCAACCGTTGTAATCACGTTCGACTTGACAAGACGCTTTTTGCACCAATCCCCTCTCCCTCCACACACACAAATACAGCTTAAATTAATCTTTTGGTTGTAAACAATGCAAAAGTGATCCAGTGTACCATCTTGTCGTCTTCCATTTTTTACAGAAATAAATCGAGATGAAAATTATTTTCATGAGCAGATGGTATATAGCACATATTTAATTTTAGATAAAAATAGAACGCTGATAAGAAAAAATTATATACTTTCATCTTGAAGAAACAAAATGTGTCGCAAATCTCTCAATTTATTATTATTATAGCATTTTTTAGATGACGAACTTTCTTTAAAATTACCAGATGTTGCATTTAAAGAATATTTTCAAAAAATAAAAATTGGAGCCCTTTTCCTTTTTTTTTACTATGTTAGACCTTATTTTCCAGTTGGAAAAACGATTTATTTTACTCAGACTTACATTGTGCGAAATTTTAAACTCAAGAGTTAACATTATTTCAATCAATTATAAATAAACTGGGTTCAAATGCAAAAAAAATGTAAGATCTCGGGCTTAAAAAGTTAATCAAAAGAAGTTCACCAAAAACTAAACGAACCTGCTTTCTCGCATACCAATATCGGTTACCGTTCTAGGTTTCAACTTTAAGTTACTCTAGGCTAAGGAACGGGACGAAAGAAGCAAAACGCAAATATTTTAATAAAAAGAATATCGTTCCATCGAATACTTTCAAATGCTCTTATTTTCCAGTGTGTATTCGATTGAAATATCTAAGTAGAACTGTAATTTCAAATTTATTAAACATAATCAATTACAAATTCATTGCAAATATTGATCTTCTTCCTTGAAAGCAACCGTTGAAGCAGTACTTCATTAATATTAAAAAACATAAACTACAATGAGTTCCTTTTGTAGCACAAAAGCACAGAAGACACCAACTTCTTTCGTCTTACTCGAAGACTCCACAGTTTTCAAATAATAATAATAATAATAATAATAATAATAATAATAATAATAATAATAATAATAATAATAATAATAATAATAATAATAATAATAATAATAATAATAATAATAATAATAATAATAGAAAACTATATATTGTCCGTCCACGAAAACCACGCCGAGCACTAGCGAACAGTTCCACTTAAAAAAGGGAAGATGCATTGTGGCGGATAACTTTCCGAAGTTTTCAATTTGAAAGTTGCATTTGCTAAATCCTTTTGACATATTCAACTTTTCCTTCGTATTTGAAATCAGCATCGTTCCACGTTATTGGATACGGCTCAAAATGCTTTTTATTATTCTTCCCTTATTATTATCTTACCTAACACCCCTATTTTAGTAAAATCAGAGAAGACCTTACGCATGCGTAAATGAGCGGAAGGTTTTACATAAGAAGATCAGACAGCAACTATTGTGATACGGCGATTCGAAAAAAGGAGCAAATACTCGATCTCACCAAGACTACCAGCTGGTCTGTACTAAGTCATCCGTAAACTTGAATTTTTTAACTAGATTTATAAAAAAAAAAATCCATTTCGTGTTTCAAAAGAATAACAGGCGGCAAAAAAATAATTGCTCCTCGGGCAGGAAATTGAAACATCCGCGTTTTAGATTGCTTCTGTTCGAGTTTTATTCCCGCCATTAACCTCTCTTACATCGACCACCCATTTCGGATCCCATTTCTCGGGCCACCTTTCTCGTGGAAACCCACGAATTTCATTCAACTTGCTTTTCGATGACCTTGAGACTAATAGCAGTCTTCAGTGTGGATTTCTGTCCCCTTCCTTTAGGTCGACTCTCAGTTTCAAAGCCCTCGAAACGGCAGTTAGCAACGAACGCTGTTCATCTTGGCACGTTCAGCAAACGAACTATCTACTTCCTTGCTCATTTTTTTTTTTTTTCAATAACAGATCTTTTACTTGACATTGCAAGGAAGCCAAAAGGTTACAACTAAACTAGAAAATATTTTTTGTCGAATAGAAGTTGCATACAAAACGAAATAAACACACAAATTTAAAAAAAATATTACGCCGAAGTTAAGTGTTCTGTGGTGCAGGTTTTTCACGTGGCTACTTAGGCAAGGTTCCAGCAACGGAAACTTTCGAACAGATATCCAACATAAGCTTTATCGGATGTCTGTGCATCCATAAGCTCACTTTTTTTTTTTTGCATTGAAAAAGGCGTTCCTTGTAACGCCGAAACACGTGTCTGCAGGTTCCCTGCACATTTGTGCTTTTTATCTTTTACATCACAATGTTTTCTCATGACAACTGCCTCGAGAATGATTTAGCGTTAGGGATCGAACGAGGTATCAAAATATGCAAAATTTGCCAATGATTTCGTTAACTTCTGTTATATTTGAATTGCCGAGATAATACTAATTAAAAAGCCTAACTAGCATTTTTTCATGATTTTGGTTCTGAAAACTTACTCGAACATTTAAAAGGAAAGACACGAATCGATAGAAAGAGCTTTTAAACAAATCATGAACTTAGTAAAATGGATGGAACAGGGAGAATTAGTAGTAGCGATAAAACGCACGAGTCAAGAATTCACAAGAAAGGTATAGAAAACATTTCGTGATATCCAAAACATACTGTTTCTCCCTTATAATATACGTTTAAAAAAAGCCTTATCACCAATATATCTCTACAAAGTATGGAATAGTTACAGCATTGGAACGTGTAGAAACGGAAGGCGGTATTAACATTGTTTGAGAATTATGCATGAGGGATGACATGCCTCATTATCATCCGTTACGAACTTTTAATATCCTTAGTATAATATCTTTCCTTTATTATGAATTAATTTTAGATATCATGCATAAGTAATTGTGCCATCAAGACCAGTTTTTCCTTCAAAGAACTCGGCATAAGAGTATTAGAAATAATACGTTCATTAAGCTAAATGAATTGCAAAATATAAGTAATTCGTGGTGTTTAAACTTTGTGTTATATCATTTACCTGTTTTAGAATGACAGTTATCATTTTTATCTTTTGAACAGATTGAATAACATTTATTAACATCCGCACGACCTTGAAATTCGTATTTTTCACATTTACTCATTACAAATCAAATTTTCAAGGCGTTTTTAGGTTACAATTTTGTTGGTTCCTTAAGAAGAGCTTTGTTTAGTTTTAGAAAAATATTAGTTTTTTTTATGTGTGGTGGTAAAAAAAGTTTACTTACTTAAATGCACCAGTAATCATGCAACAAATTAAGTTTTGGGCTTTTCAAAATTTTGTAGAGATGCTTCGTAAAACTAAAGAAGCTGAACTCTTTTCTAAGCTATTTCATTCTGTGTTTTACTTAATGCGCTTCCCACATACTTCTGTTTCAGCCATGCTATTTGCGTGAAAATCGCAATGTTGTAGGTCACATAAATAGCCAATGCTATTATTTTTAAAAATACATTGATTAGAGAACAAATGCAAGTACGGTTTGCTATGTATTATATGGTAGTAAATCAATTGTTCATGAAAGGGTTAAAGGCCTTTCCTACGTATTCCGTCACATTTTTTGAAAAGTAAGCATCCAGCACATAAAATATCATGGTGATGGCCTGGGTGATTAGAAAATAATTTGTTTGTTGCAATCAAATCGAGTTTCTTCTAAAAAAAAAAACGAGTAACTCCCTATAATGATGCTGAGAAAACATAACATTCACGTAAAACATTGAAATTATGAAAACTACCTGATTGATTTATAGTCCTGGATCTGACGGCACTTCTGTAGGAATGTTTGAGTACGGAGAATTTTTTTTCAAAAATGCTTAGTAGGTGCCCTAGGAAGTATTTTGGACTCGGGTGGACATCCGCCACCTGGTGCGTTTTTTTGCTATGACGTCATCAAAGATGGCGGCCGGTCGCTCTCATAAATGCTATATAAATGCTCTGCACTTCTGCAGGAAATTTAATTAGGGAGAATTTCTTTTCAAAAATGTTTAGTAGGTGTCCCAGAAAGTCTTTCAGACTCGGGTGGACATCCGCCATCTGTTACACTTTCCCATTATGACGTCATCAAAGATGGCGGCCGCTAGAGCCTATAAATGCTCATATCAATGTTAATACTAGACCGATTTGCATGAAAATTGCAAATTTCTTTTCTTATTTGTCTGAAGCTTATTTGTCTTTAAGCTGCACTGTTAGAAATTTACTCGAAAAAATGATTAAAAATCAATTTATTGTTTTTTTTCTTTTCATTTTCAGCTCTACCAACACGTAACCATAAAAAATGGTATTAATGCTTTTATGTGTGCGAGAAAATAAATTTTGTTAATTTACCGCTTCTGTCATGCCAAAATATACAACTGTATTACAAACCAGTAAAACATCCTGCTCCTCCAAGCAATTTAAAAAAAAAAAATAAATTCAGTTAAAATAGATGTGAATGAGACGAAATGCGGAAACTCGGACATGTTATAGCAGTTTAGGAAAGAACTACTTGATCTTTTTTGCACAGTTCAGCTGATATTGTTGATTATGAGTTTTCAACTCTGAAAGTATATTCGAAGAACCGCTTTTAGCATCCTTTAGTGCTGAAGGTACACTGTGCAAAAATATTATCTCAATTAATGGCTCGTAGCATTCTTTGTACTAGAAGAAGACAAATTCTCAATGTCAATGTTCTTTGCATGAGAATACAGCGTTAATCTAAGTTCATCTAAAAGTGTACAGAAGAACCCTTTTCATAATACCTGCACTACGTGTTCTTTTGCAGATTTTCGAGTTTGCTTCACGTATTCCAGTCGGATGGTACGCCAAATTTCTCCAAACGTCTCCTGCTTTTTTGGTGTAAAACGTACTCCAGTAATTTGATCCAGATAGTGGATGACTGGTTGGAAGGTTTTCACCTGTTTTTCGGTGAATTTAATGAACAGACAGAAGTAGCGTAGAATCACCAACTCCAGTGTTTCTCCGAAGTTCCTGAACCCCCAATCGCTGAATAAAAGTATACCAGTGAAACAAAGCTAACACCATTATTCTCGAAATCTGCTTACTCTGATGTCAAGCAATTTAAGTCCAGGTCTTTCCACATTGTGATATCAGTTTGTTTCATGAAGATGCCCAAAAGCTGTTGATTAGGAAACGCAGAGTAGCATCTTGAGACATTCTAATAA
This sequence comes from Uloborus plumipes, assembly GCA_038373865.1. Lineage (NCBI taxonomy): Eukaryota > Metazoa > Arthropoda > Arachnida > Araneae > Uloboridae > Uloborus > Uloborus plumipes. The sequence goes on from JAXGGA010005526.1 coordinate 5,953, forward strand.
CATGTATAACAATACTGTTGCCTTGTTTCTGCCCCACTTTTTAGGGGAAAATTTGCTCTAACTGTCAAAAAATATAATAGACTGTTCCACAGCTCTTTGCGATAATCCCGATATATGATTTAAAAAAAAACCGGAACTGGGCTTCGGCAAAAGTTTTGTTTTTATTTGTCATAACCGTTCATACACAGGACGTTCACTATGTACCAGGACTTTTCTTTAGACTTGAACAAGGTTTCCTCTCTTATGTTGTCATAAGATTTTTCTAGCTCTTTTAACCATGCACCTTTTTGCAATTTTAGCATAAACCCCTGAAACAATGGACAGTTTTCAGATAGTGCATACTGACAGAGCTCTTCCACGGCGTCAGATGAACAAGTTAAAATTTTTTGCATCGTGCTGTGAAACAAACTGTTCGACTTATTTTTAGTGGCTTTCCCTGTAGTATAAGCATATTGTGCTTTGTTGCAATGAAATGCTGGGAATACTGCTCTATGAATTTAGCTTGAGAGATCTTGACACTTTTTTCCGCGTATCGTGTTAAGCGCAGTGTACAGTACCTGTTTTTAGTCAACAGTATTAAATAAGTTCAATATATTTTTCATTGTATCTTGTGAAGCCATTGTTTTTGTTGGTAGATAGTGCAATGTATTAGGAAGCATATACAAGTTACTTCCTTGCAGTATATATTTAAGCATTAAGACAGCTTTTGCATCTAAGTTCTGAGCAGGGCCCGATTAAGATAGATATCACGGGGCCCTAGGCCAAATACTTTTTTGGGGCCCCCTCTGTACTGAAGCTTTACAACTTTAGGCATAATAAAACGAATTTAGGCATTGACTGCAGCAGTTTTAGCCGTTTGGGGGCTCCTAAACTGTGGGGGCCCTAGGCCGCGGCCTAGTTGGCCTATTCAGTAATCAGGCCCTGGTTCTGAGTTAGCTTCTTAGAAAATTCATGGTAGATGTTCAAACCTTTTCTCTTTTGGTCCCCCATCTCGAGGTGATGCTGCTCCTAACAGCTAGATGCTGTTCCTAGCTTTGCCCCCTTTAGTTGAAAATTGAAAACAAGTTTGTTACCATAAGAAAACTTGTTACTTTGTAATATTGCTGTAAAAATGTAATTGTTTCAAACTCTATTAACTGTTTCAAATTTGTGATAGAAGATAACATGGCAGAGGCTCAAGCAAGTTTCGTGACTGTGCAGTTGAGGAGGTTATGAAGCTTTTGTTTCTCCGCAAAGGACAATTACTCTGAAATGTCACAGACACTATTGGAAACAGGATTGTTCTTTTTTCAGAGAAACAAAGACTTCATACTGCTCCTCAACTGCACAGTCGTGAAACTTGCTTGAGCCTCTGCCATGTTATCTTCTACTTCAAATTTGAAACACAATTAATAGAATAGGAAACAATTTACATTTTTACAGCAGTATTAAAAGGTAACAAGCTTTATGGTAATATTTTTCTCAATTTTCAACTAAAGGGGCAAAGCTAGGAATTTTTCAGAACCACCTCGCATTGTGGTTTTTTGTTCCAATATCACATTTGTAGTTGTTTGGAATGCATCCAGTCCCTTTACAACATTTACAAACTTATCTGGAACGTTTAGACGAACTTATCATGCGGTAATGTGTACACACCTTCGTCATAGGTTACTGGTAGATAGTTCTGGCCCAGCTAGTTGAGGACAAGATTGAAATTCATCAGAGCTGTGTGTGTAAATAGTCTCATGCTAATTTACATGGTATAGAATAACTAGTAAAAATCAAAATTGTTATTACTGTAGATTTTCTTTAAAACTAAATGCATTATAAGCACTACAGGATGCTAAAAACGGTTCTTCGAATATTCTTCCACAGTAGAAAACTCATAATCAACAATATCATCAGAACTGTGTGAAAAAAGGTCAAGTAATTTCCCTAAACTGCTATAACATGTCTGAGTATTCGTATTTCGTCTCATTCACATCTATTTTAGCTGAATTTAAATTTTATTTGAAATTGCTTGGAGGAGCAGGACGTTTTTACTGATTTGTAATACTGTCATCCCCGCTAAAACGAATACTGTCGGTTCCAAGAAAAATTATTCGATTAAGCGGGGTATTTGTTTTAGAGGGAATCTTAATATTACGTCCATGGCATTGGTTCCGAGAGGATATATTCGTATAAGCGAGGTATTCTTTTATCTGTTACTCGATTGAGCGGGGGCGACAGTAGTTGTATACTTTGGCATGCCAGAAGCGGTAAATTAACAAAATTTATTTTCTCGCACACATAAAAGCATTAATACCATTTTTTATGGTTAAGTGTTGGTAGAGCTGAAAATGAAAAGAAAAAAAAAGCAATAAATTGATTTTTCATCATTTTTTCGAGTAAATTTCTAAGAGTGCAGCTTAAAGACAAATAAGCATCAGACAAATAAGAAAAGAAATTTGAAATTTTCATGCAAATCTGTCAAGTATTAACATAGATACGAGCATTTATAGGATTGAGCGGCGGCCATCTTTGATTACGTCATAACCGGAAAATTTAAAAGGAGGCGGGTGTCCACCCGAGTCTAAAATTCTTACTAGGACACCTACTAAACATTTTTGAAAAGAAATTCTCAATTTTTAAATTTCCTGCAGAAGTGCTGGGCATTTTTTAGCATTTATGAGAGCGACCGGCTGCCATCTTTGATGACGTCATAGCAAAAAAACGCACCAGGTGGCGGATGTCCACCCCAGTCCAAAATACCTACTAAGCATTTTTGAAAAAAAAATTCTCCGTACTCAAACATTCCTACAGAAGTGCTGTCAGATCCTGGACTATTACTAATGCTGTGTTTTTGTAATGTTCATTTTTCTTCAGATATTCCATTCAAATTTATAATCAGCTGTTGCAACTGATAAAGTTGCTTAAAAGGTTAAAAATTCCTTCTAAATCAGAAAAGAATACTCTAAAGCAGTGGTTCCCGAAGTGGTCCACGGGGACCCCCACGGGTCCCTCAGAGTTTGAAAGAGATCCATATAAAGGAAAGAAAAAATTGTAGGTCCACAAGATGCAAATGGGGGTCCTTTTGTTGATACTCCTAAATCCCTCTATCCCACTTAAAACGGTTTTCTTTTTTTCCTTGTACATCTACTCTATATAAGAATATTAGTTAATCTAAGTTTTGTGCCATTATTTTTATGAAAGCATGCATAAAAAGCTTACGTTTTTCTCTTCATCTGTTTTCTTTTGACTTAAATTTAATTTTTTTACTCAGCAGTAAAACTGTCATACTGAATCTTTTGGAAAGCTGTCATCTAGTTGCTTTAAAACATCAATAAATGGAATGTGATCATTTAATTCCCTGTTTTAGAATGCACGAGTCGAAAACTAGGCAAGGGACAAAAAAGTTTGGAAACCCTTTTTGCTCTAAAGGAATCCAACTGATTAATTAATTCCATGGATGCATTTTTTTAAAAATAAATATGAATAAAATATTTTCGATTTTAGAGCATCCAATATGTTATTTTTGATGAGATTAATTATGCACGCAGAACTACAGTAACCAGTTTCTGGATAATCTACTTATATTAAAAACTGAGTATCTTTCTCACTATCTTTCTTTCTAACTATCTTTCTAACTATCTTTCTATCTTTCTATGTCACGCTTCTTTCTCCTGAACGCCAATGAACTGAAAGTCGAACCAGGTACCGATAGATAGGTAATTTTTCAAGCTTTTTTAGTTTCAATTGATATAATTATACGATTTTAATTAGCGAAGATATCAATTAATAAGTAGTCAAATTTAAAGCGATTAAGCCTAATAAATGATTAAATATGAAATCCATTGTTGAAACGCGGTTGCCAAACCTATGAAACAGTGATAACAATGATAATGAGAATTTTGAATGAAGGCTTAACTAAATCAAACACGAAACTCATAAGCGGACCACTTACGTAGAATTTTTATCGCTAGCTACTGGTAATATTTTGAAACATTTATTTGTTGAAGAGCCATCTACTTATATTAAAAACTGAGTATCTATGTCTGCTTTTTTTCTTTGAGCGACCTGAACTTACTGAAACTTTCCTCACCATCTTGAAGACGTGAAGCATCTCAATAATTCGAATGATTTTTTTATATAGGAAAAAAGTAAAGGCGTGAAGCGCCTGTAAGCGAGCCGCCTTGGCGGGGAGTAGTTTCTTTAAATTTTTTTCTCACTACTTTCAGGGCACGAAGTGCCCGTGCAACGCCGGGCCACGTGCGTGGTATGTCTTGAAATCGAATGAACATTAAATTATATCAAATAATATAATTTCAGAATGAGATAAAAGTTAGAGAGGGGGGACGTTATGCATCAGCATGCCGCAGGAAGCTAATCTAGCTGCCCTGGCAGCTAGTCTATTGAATAAAATATGAAACAATCGGCTCTTTCCACCCAAGCGCTTACAATTTTCCAAGTTAAAACACATACCAAACTTATTCCGATGCATCGGCTTAAATAACTTTCCACAGCTATGATTAAATCGTTTTATTTCGAACAACTAAATCCAGTGTGTATTTCAAATGCAAATCAACGTAACAAAGAAAAGCTGCGACTTTGTTGAACATTTTGCCGCTGTACAAAACAATAAAAAGCCTCACTTTTTTTCTTCGGACACACGAAGGTTTAAGGCATGCGGATTTAAACTAAATAACAAGCATTTCTCAAAAGATTTCAAAACATTCCTCTGCAGCACGAAAATCCCGCTCCCAATGGGAATCGTTTTCGGAGTCACAAACAAAGTAGTTTCTTGTAATGTTCTTACGGAAACTCTGGGAGAATTGATACGGGATAAATTTTATTCAAGAGAATGTTGATTAAAATGAGGCTTGAAATAAGGAATTGAATTCACCTAAATCAGTATTCAACTACATTGAACAAATGAACTATTGTTTTCACAGTATAATACTGGCAGCATATATAAAGACGAATATATATAAAGAATCTTGCATTCAAATTTATGTTCTATATTTATGTCACAATTCTACTCATAAGAAAGTATGTTCTTTCAATATATAACAATTTGTAACTTTTTCAAAATTCCATATGTCGCTGAGTCTGCAGGATAGGATTTGAGGAACTTCAGCACTAATCATAGGTATTTATGTACTGTGTGTGTGTGTGTGTGTGTGTGTGTGTGTGTGTGTGTGTGTGTGTGTGTGTGTGTGTGTGTGTGTGTGTGTGTGTGTGTGTGTGTGTGTGTGTGTGTGTGTGTGTGTGCGCGTGTGCGTGCGTGCGTGCGTGTGTGTGTGTGTGTGCGTGTGTGTAATACGGCTAATTTTATAGTAATTAACTGCAAAAATTGCTAATTTTACAATAATAAACTGTAAAATTGCTAATTTTAGTATATTACCGTGCATTTTACAGATTTAAACTGGAACATCTGCTGCCAGTATTATACTGTTGTTTCTGCAGTTTAATTTTAGGGGAATAAACTGTAAACTTGCTAATTTTACAGTTTTTTACTGTGCATTTTTGCAGTTTTAAATTGGAACCTCGGCTGCTAGTATTATACAGTAAAAACAGCAGTTCATTTTTTGCGGCGTAGAAAAGAACAAGTATCTGAATCAGATATTTAAAATATTAAACATTTAAGCATGAAAACAAATGAATAGGAGAAATTTCGGAGCATTATTTGATTTTGTATAGGTTTTTTTATATTATTATTATTATTGTAATCTTCCTTAACTCAACTTTTAATTTGTAGTTGGCAGAATTACTCATAAAACCTAGAAGTCAGCATTTTTCAACAAAATGTTCTCTTTAATAAAACTCTTAAACAAGAGTTAATATTAGAGCACTCTTTCTTCAACATTCTAATTTAAGGAACTGGTTCAAAAACTTAAAACATAATTTAAAACAAAATTCAGCGAGTTCGGAAAACGAAAGTTTTAATTAGATTTCGTATTTCTTCTTGCTGGTACTTACCTCAAATGAAGGTGCTCAACTTATATCGATTTTCGTAAAACTTTCACTTAAAAAATTAATTTTCCACAGAAAAAAAAATAGATTTCTTTCTCTTCTTCATAATTACGAAATACTCTCTAAAAATTGCTTTATGATTTGGAAGAATGGACTTATGCAAATGAAAATCACAGAAACAGAATCGTTGATTGCTCTTCGAAAAATTTTCATTGTCATGGCATTTTCACGTGAGATAACATTTTTCTATTTATTCAAAAAAATATTTTTTCTAATTATTTTTCTCCTTTCGAGTAACTCCGAAATAATCTTTTTCTGATTCGACTAGTTTGGAAAAGTCTTTGTTCTTAATGAAGTTTGAGACAAAGAATTCAGCTGGAATGCGGCCTTCGTATTAGAAGAAACTGACGGAGATCTAAAATCTTAAATAAGAGTATTACAAGGCAGGTAAATTTGAGGATATCCCCCCCCCCCTTTAAACTAGAGACTTCCTTTAGAAGTTTTCAATAAACTTTTATGAATTCTATTTTTTCTGTATCATACTTAAATCAGCATTCTATTTCCAATTGCAATTCGTTTTCAAGATAAGTTTTTGATTTTTTAATTGGTTCTTAAAACTTGTGCCACAAAATGTTACACTTTGAAAAGCGTTGATTGTAACTATAAAAAGTATATACCTAACTTTGAGCACGCTTAGTGCATAATAGCTATTAAAGCACCCACATAAAAACAGTTTCATGGGATCAAAAAAATTGTTTTATGCCGCATGTACTCATAAAATGATTATTTCTTTCTATATTTATATATTTGGTATTACATCTGGTTCTTTTTCAGGGGAAATCTATAGGCTGTTATTATTTATTTATGATATAAAAAACTTGAAATGCACTCTAAAAGCATGTACATTGAGCTTTAGCCGAAAAAAAGTGCCAAATTTAACAAAGATACAGCAAAGTAAAATTATAAAAACATAAAGTTACATCTGTTTATCAAATGGTTACAAATAGGGTATGAGACCTTTTTTACTACTCTATAAATGGCTCAATACATTATTATCATTTCTTTTCGTGCACTGTAGGATAGTTCAAGATTAGTTAGGTCACATTTATCTGTTTCAGTACGTGACGTAAGCTTGAATAAACTTCAAATGGTATGTTAAAACAATAAAAATGATTCTTTCAGAATCTATCAAAACTTATTTTCCTGATTGATTTTTATTTTGATAAGCACGTGAACTGGTTGGACTTTTTAATGCTTATTAATTTTCTTGTGAAATATAGTCAAATTATGAAACACGAAGTTTATTGAGAAAAGTGAACTGTTGTTTTTACAGTATAATACTGGCAGCCGAGGTTCCAATTTAAAACTGCAAAATGCACGGTAATAAACTGTAAAACTAGCAATTTCACAGTTTCTTACTGTAGAATTATCAATTTTACAGTTTATTACTGTAAAAAGTAGCTAGCTATATTATAGTGTAAAAGCAATAGTATAGTACTGGCAGCGGAGGTTCTAGTTTAAAACTGTAAAATGCAAGGTAATAAACTGTAAAATTAGTAATTTTACAGCAATTCAGTTTATTACCGTAAAATTAGCACTTTTAACAATTTATTACCATAAAATTAGCTGTATTATTCTGTAAATACAACATTCATTTTTTACAGTATAGTTGGTGATAAAACATTTTTTAACAAAGAATAGTAAAAGGAAAAAATCCTACTACAGAAAATTTCCGTAACCATATTAATCTGAGATGTATAGCGAGAATGTTTCACAACATTTTCCTGTTTTTGCGAAAAGTTTTCAGTTTCCAGAAACATTTGTAACGAAAAACAAGGAAAAAAAAGGGATTTCTTGAACCGAAACATTTGAAAACGAGTTCAAGCGACAAACAGAAGCGCCAGCTGCCGTAGATTTCAGAGAATCTCGAATAAGAATGTGTTGGATAGCATTTGCATTTCACATCACATCCCAACACAATGGCAGGAAAAAAATTTACTGAGCTACGTTCACTATGAAATTCAAGGAAAAAAGTTTTAGACAAGCATTTTTAGAATCTCTAACCAAATGTTCTTGTCCAGTAATCTTGTTTCAACTAACTATTTTGTTTATAAAGACAGAAGAGTTCTGTTTTTTTTTTTTTTTTAGTTTTCCATCAAATAATCCTTCTTGAGAATTTTAGTGCATTTAAAATACTCTTCTAGAGCAAAGGGTTCAATTTGAAAGTTCTATGCTCTGAAATCCTCGAAAAAGCTACAGCAATGCGTCGTTGTCACTAAATTTTGGAGCTAAATCAAAGATTATACTTTACTTTCAAAAATAGTTTCCTTAACATTTCTACCATTCATTTTTATAAGTCTCAAAAAATAAATGAAAGTAATTGTGAAAAAAATTATTTGACCATAATTTTTAAAAAATGTCGAAAACGTTAATTTTTATCATTATATAGCTATTTTTATCATTATGTCATTCATAGAGAATATTTTGGTCTACTCTAACTTATTTTAACTGGATCTATTTCTTTTGAAAGGAAATTTACTTACTTAAATATCTTTGTGTTGCTGGAAACATTCTTCATTCTTGATACGTATAAAGATGCTGAAAGTAGAATAGATTACCTGCGCTAAGCAATCAATCAAGCTAGCAAATTAAGAACGTCATATGCGCCGATCAGAAGCATATTCTCATCTTAAGATTAAGTGAATTTTCATTTTTCAGCAGAATGCAACATATCAAAGCTGCTAAACTTGTAAAACATTACGTTTCTATTTCAGAATTTAACTGATTTCCAGTTAAAGCCGCTTTATTTCCTTCAATATATGATTCCGTAGTGTTATTTTAAAAAGTTAAATGAACCGCCTTTGTTTAAGATTTAGATATGTCAACTTTTTTTTTTAATTCTTGAATCATTTATCACGTTTGGCATGTGTGATAATTAAAGTTTGAAAAATTTCAAAATTGGAAATGACTATGAGCATAAACTTCCATACATTTGATTTAAAATTTAAAAAACTGAATATGTAATCTGCAGACTTTAAATTCGATTCTTTAAAAAGTCATTTTTGCATCAAAATTTCTACATCTTAGTGTGAATATTATTTGCACTTAACAATATCTACATGATTTATTTAAATGTCACCATTTTCAATCGCGTTTTCAAACGCTATACTAATAATTTTAAAGATACCAAAAACGTTTCTACTGTTTCATTTAATATTTTAAATGATTTTAACAGTTATCATTTGAAAAGGCTTTAACAACTCCAGTTCTAAAGAGATGCACAATATAAAAGAACCGCCACGATACACATTTCCACTATTTATCGAACAGCTACAATCCACAGTCACAATTACAGTTACGATTCTTACTCTTCGCGTTCGAAACAACCTGGAAAGTCCGGGAAAGCCTCATTTATTATGCATTAATCTGCCGCCGCAGAAGCATATTCAATTACCCGCTTCCTTTCAAATACAGTGCTTTCCATTCCTATTAATGTTCCTTTTTCTCCGGGGCAAAAATAACATTTTCCCTAACGCAAAATGTCCCACTGTTTGTTCTGGGTCTGGACTGCGGCGAAGCGAATGCATGACATATGCATTGCTGTCTTATTGGAAAGCAACTGTAGATTTATAGTGTGGTAAAGGAATTGAATGACTAGCTATAATTTTGTCAAAGTGTAAGGAAACAACGGTGGATAAACATAGAATTGAATCGTAAAGTAACAAAACCAGGGTTGTGAACCAATGCCTTACAGCTTTGGAAGACAAGAAAAGGGTAAAGTTGTGGAGAATGGAGAACTTTAGTGACCATGCATTAGTTGAGTATAGATTACTTTTAAAAAAATGTGATTTAAAGGAAGAAAAATCTAAGTTTTTAGCATCAAAAATTTTTTGACCTGCGATTTAAAGGTGTCTTAAAAACATTCTTTACTCAATACGTTACACAAATTTTTATCCTTGATTTGGAAAGGAACTTCGATGAAGTTAAAAAAAAATTGCTAAAAACACAGCATAAGTTATTATAATTCATTTTAAATGAAAATAGAAAATAACAGCTTATAACCAAACTATTTATTGAGCTTATTGTACGCAATATGATTTCTTCAAAGTTTCTCTTGAAATATATTCTTCTAATGTTTGCATCAAGAAAAGTTTTTTCTCTGTCTATGTCAGAAGCTGTCTCTGACAAATGGCGTCACAGTTCCAGATTATACCCCCCCCCCCTATATCCCTTTCAGGGAACGCCATCTACGTCCTTTCAAGAGCAGCTGGCGTTGCATGTCACTCGAACATATCTTCTTGTCCAGAATGGGATGTGGCCCTTTGAATGTTCCCAGTTCCATCGTCATTCTTCACCGTCGAAATGATTCGTGGATGTATTCACTAAAACGAAATAACTTTTACTTTCGCAGCGATGCTGCCTTGCAAAGCTCTTTTCTTCTTGAGTCTAGAAATAGTTAAATAAGTTTGGTGATCGTTAATTACGTCGTCAGTGTTTTGGAGAAAGTCAATAAGCCCACAAAAAGGGATGAACAACTGTAATGAAGTTGACTTTTCAGGAAGGTTTGGAAGGTTTTTCATTATATAAACCAACTGTACAATTTAAAAGTTGAAATAATGAAGAATAAACTTACTGTAAGAGTTTGGAGGCTGTAAAGTGAATTGTGCTGCTATTCATTGCTATTTGAAAGTATAAACCGACCAATGTCTGAAAACTTCTTTTAGACTTTGTGACTTCGGTCTGAACACCGACAATATATCTCCGCTATAACAATACAGTTTCCGGCGTATAACAACGGTATAAGGAAAGGTATAACAACCTTTCTCTATCGTCTAATCCAATATGACTACAAAATTCAGCGGACACAATTTCCGACATTTTTCCAAATAGAACATGTTTCTAAATTTTCAACTTGAAATTAAGTTCATTATTGTTGACGGACAAAGTGTATGGAATCTTTAGTACTCAGTGCAACTTTGACAGGAGGAGAGAAGAAATTAATGTTTTGATTCTAATGAGAGCTAGTATAAAAAATGTTTTTAATCCTATTAAATTTTAAAATGTTTTTTTTTTTGCATGGCGAAACACACTGGACTATACTGCCGTGCTAAGCGCAAAAGTGGTATCTATAGTCGAGCTCAAACTGAGATAAAACTCTTTAAAGTTTTGCGCTTCCATGTATTTGATTCGGATGAAACTTCTTCGTAATTGTTTTTTAAATATTTCCATCTCTCAAATGACCATATACTTTTGTATTTAATTAAAATACCTCACACAGAGCCACGTGGTGGCGATAACTCAATTTGTTTCAAAGTACAGATACGACTTTTGTACTTAGCCAACGCCTCCTTAAATACTAAATGCCTATAACATTTGCTTCGCTACCGTAGAGATGGGCTCAGCTTTAAACGCCACCTTGCGGCAATCCGATAATGTCGTTGTTATTTTTTGATTAGTTAATTTTTAAATTTAAATTCAGAAATGAACCAATCGTTAATTTTTTGAAGAACTCTGGTAGATGGCAGTGTATCCTGAGCCAAGGATGAAATTTTGCTCTGTGCTAAAAGCCAGAAAGTTACAGGCATTTAGTATTTAGGAGGCGTTGACTTAGCACGACAGTATACAGTTATTCAGTTGTCAATCGAGAAACTCGACGGTCAAGCGCCACCTAGTAGCGATAACTCAATTTTGTATGAAGGTGCAGATACGACTTTTGTACTTAGCACGCCTTGTACATCATAAATAACTAAAATGCGAAGTTATGTTTTGCAAAAAATATTTTGTTATAGTATTTTGTGCTAATATATTTTTTTAATTCCAATGAAAAAAATAATTTGAGCACTTAGTTGATATCTTTAACAATCACCAATTTAACGGAAGTAGTGAACATGCATTGTGCATGTGTATTTTTAAAAAATTCTACCTCTTATAATGTCCACTCGTTATAAAGACTTTTTTCCGTGCGGCAGAGATGGTCTTTATATTGAGCGTCGACTGGGGCTACTAATATCATAGCACAAACTGTTTTAACACTAAAACTACTTCAGAAAAATGATTTAGAATTTTAACAATGTTTTTAAACAACGTACTTTTTCCTATGTGATTTGTTTCCTACGTTACAAAATGTTCCTTGTCCGCTACAGTTCCAGTTAAAGGGGAAAAAATAAAGTTGCTTTCTGTTTCAATAAAGGCTAAGAGTATTTTTATCCATTGATTTATTGACGAAAAACTACTTATATGAAATAAAAAGGAACTCTTTTAGATACGAACGTTATATTTTTGACTTTGGAATAACAAGGAGCTTATTTAGAACTTCAAAACCAAAGCAATTTCTCCAAAACTTTTCATTATATTTGTTTCAGTTAATCTGCTGAAGAAAGGTTTTGTGTTTCAAAAAGATACTGTTTCTTTATTACAGTTCGGCAAGGTTTTGTAGATTTTTTCTTCTTCTTGTCGTTCTACCTATCTCAAACTATTAACCTTAAATAAAACGAGCTCCAAAATAATTAAACAAGAAAGGTGCATAAAACTGTTCAAACTGTAGCTTTGTTTAATATAAACTGGTTGTAAGTTCATAATATAATTACATATCATCTCCTCAGAGCAGCAATAAGACATCTAACCCCAAGAATAGCAATAAGATATCCAACTGTTGCTCCTTTGGGAAACAACAAGCAGCGCCCTTAACTATAGCACTTATTCAAGTCATTCAAATTTAAACACATTTTTGTCATACCATACCTGTACATGATTAAATTAGTTTAAAGAAATTATACATGCATTTCCATGCTGTTTTGTACCCTTTTATTTTTCTGTTGTATAACTAATTTATTCTCAGATATAGATCATTATAGAACCCTGTTAAAAAACTATTGTACACAGGCTTCATTTTCTACGTGCTATTTGGATAATCCGTAGTATTCGCTCATCCACGGATACCGTGCCACCATATGACACTGATAATCTGGTGTTTACTGTATATGTGTCGCTCCATGAAAATTAGGGTATCTTTGTATTTTTAAAATATATTTTTGTTGCCTAAATGAGTGGTGCATATAGTTATATTTTTGAATATAAAAGAGAACAAAGCACTTTTGCAAAGATAAATAGCTAAAGTCGCTGAACTCTCCCAGTCGCTGAATTTTTTCCCAAGGAAAAGTTTGCAAGGAGCTTTATGTAATAAGGCATTTTAACATCATTTACAAAGGGATATTCCACTTTTAGAATGAACGAAACATATTCTGACCTTTTTTTATTTACAATATAAATAAAAAAAATCTCCTAATTTTGTCTCAAATACTATTAAGAAGCATTTCATGAAGAAAATCATTACTATTTATAAATATGTTATGGTCATTAAAAGATACTTTCTTGGTAGATACTGCGTGGGAGGGGGCTATTAACGTATTTTTCTAGGAAAATGTGTTTTATGACCCCATAAATTCTCTTTTATGTTGTGCTCACATAATTAAGCTACGTTTATGTTTTTGTGAGAAAACAGTCAGGTCCGTTATAATGAGCGAAAAAAAACTCAAGTTAAAGATTTGAGTGCGTTAACAATACATTCTTATTCCTTGATAATTTTGGAGAAATTATGATGTTTATTGCCAGAAAAGTTACGTAAAAACTCCCCTGTTTGATAAGAATAATATGCGAAGCATTGAATAAGGTTTTAATGTATGTGATTAGTATATTTTGGAGAACCAAAATCGCAAATTGTGATACATTTTTAAAAGGAAAGTAGTTTTTCTTGGAGTCTTTAATGTGTGTAATGTGTGTCACAGACTGATGAAAACAATTCCACTCTGGGGAATAGCGGTACCCCTATTGCAACAAAAAAGGAAACATCTCCGTTTTAAAAGCAGAAAAAAAAATTCATACCCACTCCCCCAACAGTTCGAAATTTATTTCCTTCTCTTAGTAGAAATTTATATAAGAGTTGAAAAGTACAAGGGTCTAGTTTTTTCGTCAGTTAAATACGAAAATCTCTTACATAAAAATTTGAAATTTCGTTTCAAAAACTAAACCAAACCAAATTTTATAAAATAATGTTCTTACGGAGTAAAAACATTGTTAAATCCTATCTGAACTGCTTGATATAACCTTGTGTTTCTCAAACTAAAATGCTTCAAAGATCTATATTATTTTGAGCCATGAAAAAAAGAGTATGATTGATCGAATATACGACTCAAGATTTGAAATAACTTTTATACACTGTTGTCAACAAGAAAGATAAATTTCGAACTCTTTAATGTCTCTCCCCCTTTTTGTTTCGGAGAAATTGTTGTATAAGAATAAGTACGATCACCAAAAAATGTTTTTATACTGAAATACGAAGGGAATTGTATTTCTTAAAAAGGTACACTGAATCAAATTGTTTTAATACAATACGAAAATTAAAGTGCGTTGCTAATAAATGTGTTAAATAAATATTGAAGCAGCATTATGTTTTCCGAAGACATAGGTTTGAAATCTGACGACGGAAGCATTTGCAAGAAGATTTTTCAATTTCATGTTCCATTTCAAATTTAAGTCAGTTTTTAAGATAAAAATTCCTTCTTTTTTATAGATTTCATCTATCTATTTTTAATACCATTATTTAATGCCTATACACTGTATCCAATAAACCTTTGTCGCAAAAATACTTTCTGAACGACAAAGAGATATAGTCGTTAAACTGGTGTCTACGTTTCGTTTAGTTGTCATGCGCTACTCATTGAATTCGGGTTCAACGCCACTTGTTGGAAAAATCGGAGTTAGCGCTCTTATCCCAGGAACGGTCCGACATACAGGGAAAAAAGTTGTTCAACATTTTCAAATTAGGAAAGAAAAGACATCTTCTGGATGGTAATGTTCAAAATAATAGACATAAAATACACTGAATCAACAAGTCACTGGGTAGGGTTATCTGTGTAAGAAGACATCCACGTTAATATAAGCTGAACCTTTGTATCCTTGTTGGAAAAAATGCATCAAACAGGCAAGCATACTTAATCCTTCACCAACATTGCATTTACTTTGAAACTCTGTTACGTATGCTTATTAGAGTGGGCTGAAAAAATCGATGATGGGTATTGCGGAAAAGTTGCCATTGGGGGGAGTAAAGTGCACGTAAAAAATCTGAAATTTTTTGGTCAATTTCTTGATCTGTCGCAAATGCGCTGAAATATGGAAAAAATGAAGTTTTTTCGAGATTTTTAGCAAATTATTTAAAAAAATCCATTTTCGACAACGAGTATAGCGGAAAAAGTGCCGTTGGGGGCATAGAAATTCCATAAAAAAATTGAGCTCAGTGGTATAACTCCTTCCTTTTCCACAAATGCCTAGAAGATTTGTCAATTTCCTGTCCTCTACGTTTTAAATAAAATTTTATCAAAACGTTAAACTGCTGTTTTCGCCGTACTTATATGAAATAACTACATTGTTTGTCACATATTACCTTTTTAGATGTCACAATTGTACCTTTTTAGATGTTTGGTGCTAAAAAAATTTCAAAAATAATTTCCTAAAAATCTCAAAAAAAAAAATGCATTTTTTCCAAACTTCAACGCATTTGCAGCAGATTAAGAAATTTCAAATTTAATTATGCGCACGTTGCTCCCTCAGTGGCACCTTTTCCGCAATACCCATCATCGAAAGGAAAAAAAAAAGTATTTTTCGGCCCACCCTAATGCTTATGTAAGTTGGTTCTGTGCTATGTTGTTCAATAATATGCAACGGAAAATGCAATCCTGTGTCCAGATGTATATTTGTACTGAAATGCATCATTTTAAGCATAATGAATGGATGAGCCGCATTTTCGGAAAAACTTTGTTGAACGCGATCAAATGTGAATTTAAGTTTTTGTTATTTTATTTTTCTGGATTCATTGTAATATATTATGCAATTTATTATAAAAGTCCAGTAACAAAAAAACATAATTAACTTATACCTATTTGATTTTCCACCGGAAAATCATTTATCCTCTGTAGTATTTTCTCATAATCTTCTGAGCAAATTACACCCAACTATGAATTTCACATCCTTCATAAAAGTATGGACTGAAATCTTTCCCTCAAGATTTCAATGAATTTTCGATCAAAGAGACACGCATTGAGCTTGTTCCATCTGATATCATTTGACGTGCACTGAGAATCTGTTTCAGTTTAACAAACTTCATGCATAAGTGATCAATAATTTCGGGCCCAACATATTCCTAAAACAGTCCTAGCGTAACGATTTTCGATATAGTATTGATCGTCGTTATAACTGCCTAACTATGCAGTAGATAACATCATTATTTCCGTTCGTGTTCCATGTTCGAGCAAAAAGCAGAGTTTTGGACAAGGAATTCAATTTTTGATCATGATTCGGTAAAATCTACTTTATATTAAAAACTTAATATCTTTCTACCTTTCTATGACCTGCTTCTTTCTTCTAAACGCGAAGGAACTGAAAGTCGTACCAGGTACCGATAGATTCGTCATTTTTCAGGCTTCATTAATTTTAATTTACATACGGTTTGATAAAGGGAGTCTGGAGAAATTGAGAAAAATATTTAAATTTTTGTTCAAATTTAATGCGATTTGTCCCAAATGATTTAATATGAAATCCATTGTTATAAAACGTGGTTGATCTAAAAAAGTAATAATAATGATAATGACAATTTTGAGAATGAAGGCTTAACTAAATCAAACATAAAACTCATTAGCAGGCCAAGTGCGTAGTATATCTTAAAATCTTATGAAGGTTAAATTATTTCAAATAATATAACATCAGAGTAAGGTAAAAGTCGGGGGGGGGGGGAGCGCCATGCGTCAACATGCCGCAAGAAACTAATCCAGCTGTCCTGGCAGCTAGCACTGATTTAAGCGCTGAATTCTGGAACTGAAAAACAGTCGAGAGAATTAGTGGTAGTAAATGATTTTTTTAATAAGTATGTTAAAGATATTAATTGTTTGCAGCCTTGCACCTAAGCAAATCGTTTTCATGAAGACAAAGCTTGATAACGGAGAGGTACCGCGTGACCTTGAAGTGAAAATGCTTTACTTTTTATAGGTAGCATCAGAGAGGTAATGCAGTCAGTGCAAACTTTGATGAACTTGGAAGGTCACGCGCCATCTCTTCGTGGTCAAGCTTTACCTTTTGCGAGTTTTTCTCTAGTGGGTTTAGTTCTGGATACTTTCAACATTTTCAAAAAGTTTTCAACATTCAACATTGTATAATTATTTACTAGATATATTAATGTCACTTAAATCATTAAGCTATAACTTCTCTAATATATTATTCATTTATAGTATTCATTTCATGTGAATATCATGTATATATTTTAAATTATTAAGCATTAGCAGATGTTGCAATAACAATAATATAATTTAATGTCACAATATTAAATCAATATTTATTTAATCAATATGAAAAAATGAATTTTTATTGGTTTCAAACTAAAACGATATGATATTTCATTACCGAAGCTAACTATGTAAAAAAATCAAAATTTATTTGATCACGACTTCAGTTTACAATTTGCATTAAAAGTAAAATAATGTATCGGCAGCTTTTAAGAACTCGTATTTCCATTACGAGGACAAGACGGCGAATAATAATTGGGTTCAGAAAAATGTTTTACTATGCCCTTTCAATTGCTACTTATTCTTTTTAATCACTATTACACCACCACATAATTTAATAGTAAGCACACGGCAAAAAAAAGCTGTTATTTCTGCAGTATAATGCTGGCATCCGAGGTTCGTATTTAAACAGAAAAATCATAGTAATGAACCATAAAACTAGCTAATTTACAGTTTATTACTGTAAAATTAGCAGTTTTAACATAAAATTAACTGTATTATACTGTAAAAACAGCAGTATAATAATGGCAGCAGAGGTTCCAGTTTAAACTGGCGCAGTATAGCCTATTAAGGGCTGTTGCGCCATAAACCCCAATTAAACCAAACAACCAGTTTAAAACTAAAATGCTCTGTTAGAAACTGAAACTAGGAATTTTACACTTTATTACTGTAAAATTAACTGTATAATACTGTAAAATTAACTGTATTATACTGTAAAATTAACTGTATTATACTGTATAATTAAATGTATTATATTGCAAAAAAAACATCTATTTTTTAGTCAGTCGTTACAGAAACCAAAAAAGTTCCTTTAGAGATTGCGGTTTAGCTTTAAAACTTTTTTTGCAATGGGAAAATGGATTCTTGTAGATGTAAAACGCGTGCATGCAATATTTTTGAAAGTTTGGGCATTGATAATGTGAGTTTCGGAGTTTTTTTTTTCTGCACTAAGGTAAGCACTTTCTTTTATTAGTAACAATATTTTATGATTAATCAAATATCGCCAAAAAACATTTTCATAAATAATCGTTCTCAAACGGATCTTTAAAATCTTGATGAACTGTCAATGAAAACATTTTTTTTTCTTTTTTTTTATCTATATAAAAAATATGTAAATTACAAAAAAAATTAATTTAGTAATTACTTTTTAAATTAGAGCATACATTCATATTTTTAGTTCTATTTGCACATGTTCTGAAGCACTATTTTAGAAAACTTCTAACAAAACTAAATTCAACTAAATAATTATTTTTTAACTTTGTGAGAAATAATCCTTGTCTAGATACATAAACGTGTTTATCTTTTATCAATTTCAATCTTCACCTTTATTTCGAAAATTAATTTTTTGCGAAAAAAGAATAATGACTCACTTCTCTTAGTAAGTAATGAGCAAGACCTCCGCAAATTGCATGTGTCTGATGAATGAACTTTTATAAACGAAAATTACAGAAATAGAAATGTTGATTGTTCGCTGCGTGTGCTTTCATTGTCTTGTCTTTCTTGAATTAAGTAACGGGAAAGATACTTATAAGAAATAATTTAGTTTTTTTACTTTACTTTATCCTTTCACGAAATTTTCTTCCCCCAGCCTTTTTTTTTTTTAAGGATTCAGCTTTCTTGAGCACGAAACTTTTAATCAAAACTATTAAATTTTTGTAAATAAAATATTTCAGGGTCAAAAATCAGATTCATTATGCCATGCAAAATCTTTCTCTTTGTCATTTCTTTTTTATATAAAAGTATGTAAAAGTAGTATGATTACAATGGACATAGTTTTTTCTCGTCCTATAGTAGTTTGGTTTTCTTAGTTTTTTTTCTGTTATAGACCCCTTGAGTAGTTTCAAAATCAGTCAGGTAATTTATGCATAAGCGTTTTTAAAAAAGTGGAGAACACTTCTATTTGATCGCTAGGCAATAAAAATTTGGCATGCTTCCGAAAGCAAATTTATAACGGAAATAATTTCCTTATCAAAAAACGTTACAGCAAAATAGATTTGGTAGCATTTCGCTGCAATAAAGTATTTAGATTTCAGTGGAAATTTTGCATCTTATAAAATTTTCACAATATTTATGACAAAAAATATTATTAAAAAAAATATATTCTTCAATCATTTCTTGAAATGTTTTCAAAAATAATGAAATGAATCATAGAAGCTTAGCCACATTTAATTAAAAATAAACTTTCAATTTCGTTTTCGGTGTTGGGAAGAAAATGACTTTTATCTTTAAATAAAATGTTTTCAATTTAAAGAAAATATTCAAACAATGAAGATACATACAATCTAATTCACTCTTGTTTTCCATGTTACGAAAAAAAATTTTTTTTTGCTTACATAAGACGAAACTCAAATTTTAATTAAAAGCCACTTTTTCTCCTTCGAAAATAGCACGTATGCATTATATGTCACAATGTTCAACGTGAATTAAGTAATCTCTCTCAGACAAAAGATGTCAAAACCAACATTCGATAGTTTGAAAACTTTCCACTGAGTTTCAGCGAATAAATTTATCGAAAGAAAAAAACGGCTTTGAATAAACATACGTTGACATTAATTATTCATTGCTTTATTTTATACTAAGTGTGGTAAAACCTGAATTACTGAATTTTTCTGTTTTTCAATTAAAACTTTGGAATAAAATCGAGTTTTCACTTTATTTTATTCGGAATGACTTTCATTTAAAAATAAAATATGATGGATTTGAATTATTTTTCAATTGTGACAAAGATCAAATTTTTGATGGTACATTTTTTACGTGTTTCATTATCTTATAAAAAAAATATAACAACTGTTCAAGTCTTCCATTGTTTCAAATAGCAATTCAATTCAATATTTGATTTTCACTTTCTATGATCAGTGCATACGTCCTCTTTACAGTTCGTAAGTTTAGTAACTACTACTAATTTTCAAGTAGGGAAAACATCTTAGCAACTATTTTTCACTTAATTAAAGTTCTTATATAATAAAATAGTAATATAGGGCATGTAAGATTTTAATTAACACAACATATTCGGAGATATTAAGTCAATTTTTTTATGAAAATCTATTTATGCAATACTAAAGAAAACAATTTTATCTTGATGGCGGCATTTTAACAGCTTAATGTATCAGTGTCGCAGCCAAGGGTTGAGGTGTTAGAGGGGTAATGCCCCCCCCCCCCCCATACTCTATGAAGCACCAAATTTATAAGCATAAACACACATGCAAGGGTCTAAAATAGTGTTTTTCAAATTTTACTCTCGAAATATTTCGGATGCATTTTGCCACTGTAATGACTACACTGCAAAAAATGAACTGTTGCTTTTTACAGTATAATACTGGCAGCCGAGGTTCCAATTTAAAATTGTAAAATGCATAGTAATAAACTATAAAACTAGCAAATTTACAGTATCTTACTGTTAATTTAGAAATTTTACATTTCATTCCCTCAAAATTTAACTGTATTATACTGTAAAAACAACAGTATAATACTGGCAGCAGAGGTTCCAGTTTAAAACTGTAAAATGCACGGTAACAAACTGTTAAATTCGCAATTTTTTAGCTTATTACAGTAAAATCAGCAATTTAAGTATTGTAAGTTAAGTACTGTAGTTAAGTACTGTAAGAGCAGCAATTTTACTGTTTATTGCTGTAAAAATTAGCAATTTTACAGTTTATTATTATCTGTAAAAACGACATTCATTTTTTACAGTGTAGCAATAATCTGCAAAACCAGGGCACTGGTTTAGGGGCGGTCTCTCATTGATGCGCCTTTTTTACATTAGTTACCAGTTTGTTAGGCAATCTTAGTTTCTCTCAGATGATTTCTGCCTCCAGCGCGGTTACTGTCTAAGCCAGACTTATTATTGCAAACGAGGATGAAATTGCAGTATCTTGATATGGCCGTGCTCTGGTGGTGTGTCTCACGTAGTTCTGCCTTGACATTGGCTTTGGGCGATAACGTACTGTTTCATAGTTCTCACACATATCGAAGGCCTGAATCCGAAAATGGTGGTCTGATTTTTTTTTTAACTTTCTCGTTTTAAAAAAAAGAAAACGCAATTGAAATACGCATATAATGGAATATTTCAATGGTGGAAGTGCGACGTGTCGGACATAATACGAAAAAATATAATGCACCATTCAAGATTTAAGACAAAATTAGGACTGTTTCACGCAAAATTCATGGGTATCCGACTTTTTGTAGGAATTAAAAACTAATACGCTGTTGAAAAGAATGACCAAAGACTGGCAGAAAGTGTCAGTAGCTAACAATGGATATGCCATTGAAGAATAAACATTGTGTTCAAAATTTCAATCGCGTGTATCTCAAAAACGTTGAAGTTGCAAAAAATTGATCCCCTCCATCGGATTTAGCATCCTCGATACATAAATGAACCATGTTTCATATATTTAAAAAAAAAAAAAAACAGTCCGTACGTTTTCCTTGTTAAAAGAAAATGTATGAAATATCTTCTAAATTTAAAAATGGGAAAATTCGAAAAAATCCTTTGTACTTTTAGTTTTTTTTATTTGAATCACATCCTGCATCGTAGAACGAATTCTTTTGTACTACAGTTGAAAAATATCCGCTTTCAGTCTTTCTACATTTGAGAGCATCGGCACAAAAGTTCAAATAACTCGCACTCTTCTATGCAGAGATGTCTTCAGCTCCTTCTGCTCTTACTTATGATAGTAATCTATGAGATTCACTCTTAAAAAATGCACATCATGCTTATTATGTACATGCAACTACTATTATCTAAATGTATAAAACATAAGGCATCATCAAAGGATACCTCTCAAAAAGAACTGCTTTGACAAAGTGAACATTTAAAGAGAGAAAGCATCTAGCCGCCATAAAAATAACCATCGCATTTCTTACGTCGAATATGTAATTCCGCTTGCGTTATCTGCGCCATTTTCCGTTATGGACAGAACGGTTTTTTCCATATCAAACAGCTTCGAGCGCTCTGCCAAAAGTTCCTTTTATTTGTTTTGTGTTTATCGTCTTCCACCTGAGCTGCATATTAAATTACTCGCTTCTATTCGAAAGAAGAGCCTTCCGCATCAATAAATGTCTTTCAGTGTTGACAAAAATAGTATCTGGAGAATAAAATGGCGCGTGTTTATTTTTCGGCGATTGTGTGATAAAGTGAAGAGAAATGTTGCATTGCTCAATCATAAACGCTCCATGATGTGGGGGAAGATTTCAAAAGCAAGTATTACAAAATGGCATTTTTACTGCGAAACGGAACATTCAAACGAAAGGGAACAAAGGCACTTGAAAAGGCAGTTTAATACATTATCAGTCAGAACATATTTTGTTCGTTCTCTGAACTTTGGATATTTCCCCCCCTGGACATTTTGCCATTGCCTTAAATAGTCTCATTGAAATTCAAGTCAAGCATTCTTAAATGTTATTGAATACAAAGTAAAATGTCTGATATTTCAGGAAATTTTGCGAAATGAACTGTCACTCCATATTCCATTTTGTATATTCCTTTTTCTTACACATTTCATTTTAAAAAATGCATTTATTTGTGATTTTTCATTTTCTTAAGCTGTATTTGTAAATTTTCTAAATTTTTGTAAGAAGGCATTTTGGCACATTTGTCATAATGGAATTTAAGGGTTGACTGCTGTTTTTTATTAAATCTGAAATGAAGTGATAACGACATTTACTTGTACAGCAAGACTGTCGAAATACTCGAAGCAATCTCAATGCAGATTTGTCTAGTGTATTTTTATATTCATTTTAGTCTCGCACTAATGTTTAGCATTTTTTTGCTGACATCCATAATTTTAACAAAAAAAAAAAAAATTCTTGAAAATTAAAAAAATATATTAGTATTGCTGCTACTGGAAAGCTTTAGAAATAAGAAACTTTGGGTCTAGTGAATACAGTACGTATCATTATTAGTTTTTGACAAAGCTATATTTTTTCTTTGTTCTGCATTTGAAAGGTTTTATTTATTTATTTATTTGCGTTCTTCACTTCTTTTGCCATCCACCTTTTTGAAGCTAGTCTTCTGGGACAGAATGAATAAACTTGGCGTAGGTGAAATCATTATTTAAATCAATATCTGTTTCTCCTCATTAAATGTGAGTATACATCTTTGTATTTACCTAAGTTAGCTATTTTTATCCATTTTTATCCTTCTGTATATCCACATAAGTCTCATTATCTATTTTTAATCATATTCCAATGTCTGCATGAGTGAAAGTTTTAGATTTATTTTAACGTTATTACACTGATAGATACATAAGAGTGTTGCACCGGTAGATGCATAGCATAGCTCACAATGCAGCAATGATATTTGATTCTAAACCCTAATTGAGTTCTTAGAGAACTTTTCATTGTTATAAAATTTTAATAATTAGAAGAGTAATTTTTCTTTTGACATCAATACACTAATACAACAATTGGTTCTGGCTCAATTGAAAGTTGTAAAGATTACGTAAAATATTCAATAACCTTCTTTTTCAATTTATTCATCCAAAATCAGCAGCAAACATCTTATTTTATTACTAGTAGGCTACTTACAGTAGGACCTCTCTAACACCCTACCCCGTAATCCGCTGGCTGGAGACTGAGGGTCTTAAAACCAGCTCGAGACTTCGCAGAGAGTCAAACAATGCACTTCATCACCGGTTAAGAAGAAAATGACCGATTTTCTTTCAGTTTATAAAGCTTTGACGAAAAAGAACTTTACTTGCAGTAGTACTGCAATCATGGTTTCCAAATTTAAGAACTGTAAATCCGGAACAGGATTATTTACAGCCTGGGGATAGGGGGGGGGAGGAAGTTTGAAGTCGAATGTTCACTACCTGGAGTAAAGTATTGAACTTTTCTCAAATATTGGGGAAATATGAAATTCTTCATAATGCGACTTGTGCAATTGGAGGAATGTGGATACGTGTAAAACAGTTTGAATAAGTCATGAACAAAAATTTAGACTTTACAGCTGAGCATACTAAGAATTAAACCTTACTACTTGAATCAACTAAAAAAAGTTAGTAAAAAACTTTTCCTTTAGATCAAAAAAAATGCACATGTGTTTAAACCATTAAAAAAAAAACATATTTGACACTTGATTTTACAAATGTAAAAATTGTTTTCACGTTTTGATACATTTTAAAAATGTCATACAACTCATTGCATTTTGTATTTTTTGAATTGATTATCACAATGACTTCTTTGCTCTAAGCGAATATAACATAACACTTAAGGGCAGAAAAACATTATGATTCAAACAGTTTTTGCGCTTGCTAGCTACATGATTTTCTTCCTACTTTTTATTTATTTATTTATTTATCTTTTGCTTACTTTTTTTCCAGAAATATCTTGTTTTATATAGAGTATTGTAGCTAGAGTGCGGGACTTTAGGACAGAGACAGTTTTACAAATTTCGGGATAGTCCCTTACAAGCCGAGACGATTGGTAAAATTGACTGTGATGTACTGTATTTTATGTTTATTGATACATTTTTTTCTACTGTAATACTGTTTATGTTCTGTGTTTACTATTAACTGAATAAACTATAGGTTACACTGCAAAAGATTTCTCTTGTCTTTGTAAGCGTTATTATCTATCTTAACGAAATTCTAGTTGCTATTATGTGCAGGATATTTGAAAAGCAAAATATGTTCTGTAATCCAAAAGATTTGGTAGTCCGAACGCGGTCTCAATTAATTCGGATTAAAGGGTACGATAGATCTTTTTGTAACTGAACTTTTAGTACAGTCGAACCTGCTTAATGGAATAGCCAATTTGCCACGAAATATTATTCGAATAAGCGGGATATTCCATTATACGAGATCCCATATACACGACGTTTCAAATTGCTTTTAAACCAAGAATGCAAAAAAAAATTGCCTTATCCACAGGTATATTTAACAACAAATATCTAATAATTAACTTTAAACACATTGATTGATACGATTTAAAAATATTAAGATGAAGAAATTGGATATGTTATTTCACGGTATTATGTTATTTCACGGTAAAATATACATATTTGCAACATTTTTTTTGAAAAATTACGTGCAATGTTACCCACTTATTTGTTGCTAAAAAAGTTGGATATTTTAGACTGTTTACTGCTCTATGAATGCATTAAGTCAGTAACATGATTTTCTAGTTAGTAAAACAAGTGATTAAGCTTCTTATAATATTACTAGAGTCCCTGTATAGAAGCTTAGCTTAGCTTCTATATATTATATATAAATTCTAGGAGTCGCCTTTTTCTGCTCCAACGAAGTGACAAAAAATACTTTTGAAGCCTTCCATATGCTTCACATTCAGTATTGTTCTTTACAGAAGGAGAGATCTGAATGGAATCGGTTGGAAATGGAAAAATATCGGCATCAGCATATCTAAAAATTATTCTTTTAACCGGGATTACTTCAAAAAATGTATTACTTTAACCAGGAAATTTAACACAGAAATGAAAGGAGATCGACATCAGCGTGGCTAAAAATTATTCTTTTAACCGGGATTGCTTCCTAACATGATATTCCTTTAACCGGGAAATTTAACACAGAAATGATTTACTACGGTTCGGTACATTGAAAAAGTATTACATTAAGCGGGATATTCTATTAACCGATATTCCATAAAGCGGGTTGGACTGTATTACAAGTACAAAATTTATGAATTTTATAAAGATTTTTTTCTATTTTCCTGTATTTTTATGCTGTTTATGTACCATCATAAATGTCTCGAAATTAAAATTTTGTCAGTTATACGTATCTGTAATATCTTTTTAGGCAACTGAAATGATAAATAATAGCAAACACATCTTACAGAAAAATGTATATTCAAGTATCAAAATACATTTTAAGAAATACATTATACAACATTGTTCAACATAAGGTTACATTATCCTTTAACATATATCATTCTTTATATCCAACGTATAGTATCCTTTTTTTACAACTACAATTTATATTACAACTCATGATTGTCAAAAGGCAACTGTTATACGAGCAGGAAAAGATTTCTCGCCGTTTTACACATAAATTATTTTTGCTTCTATGACTTGTACATGAATGTAAAAAATGTATGTGACATACATTTAGCAAATAAAATCAACTTTGTTTTTAAAAACTTTTCTGTTAATTTATATTTACAAATTCAGAAAACATTTAAATGGCATTTCTAAAGTACTTACACCGGAGACAAAGCGATAGATATTCGACAATGTACAGAAACCCTACATTATATCGCTCTTATAGAGACAACAAAAGAGCGCAACATATTGGGTTGGTGCGTAATTATTGAATTTAAAAACTGCTTTTTTTGAGAAATGTAACTTTTTCTATGACGTCACATGTAAAAATGTTTTTTTAATTTAATTTTTTGGGAGAAAATAAAAAGCCCAATACACCCGAATGAACGATATAACGATGTGTTACTCCGTATAACAAAATCTTATAGTCATTTTGAATCATCCAAGTTCATGCATTGCAACAAATATTATCTACAGCAAGCATCGGCAACCTTTGAGCATAGATATGATATTAACTGGATAAAAAACGAGAAACTGGTTGATGGGCAACCTCGGAGGTAAGAGCAGGAGGGCAAACGTTTGAAAATCGCATTGGCAGAAACGACTTCTAGCGTGCAAACAACATTGGAGATTTGTGGTTGCATCATCATATTCTACACTTTTAACAGTCTACTTCAAGATTCGCTCGTTCAATGGCAGCCAGTGGCTACCGCTACGGAGTTGCGTATAAACGTTTGCTGACATCTTAGTTTGCATCCTTTATTTTGTTAAAATCTCTAAGCAGTTTACTTAGTGAAATTTTTATTTATAAAAGTTAATTTTCATTTTTACATGTTTTTTTCGTATCAAAATAGATATTTTCTGATTTATACAATAAAGTATGTTTTTCATATTAATTTGTAACTGTTTTCATTCCTTTGAAAGTGAGAAAATCGCACGATGTCCCACACGTGACCGTTACTAAATCAGTTGTAAGTCCAGTATAAATTTATTTTAAGAGCTAATACTGCAAAACATTATTTTTAGGGATCCATTTTGCATGCCTAAAAATTTGCAGCTCCAAGAGTACAACAGATTCGCAGGAATTTTTGCTGAAACATGGAAGAGTGAAAACTGATGTCCGAAAGCTTGTCCCACACGTGATAGCACTACGTGATTGAAAAAAGCCAATTAAAAACGGTATTAGGAAAAAAAATTTAGCTTAAAAAATCACGCAAGTCAAGAGCTTTCCCCAGATTTGCAAAATTTTAACTTCGAGCCATAAATGATTCGTATACATACATAAATATTCGGGAAAATTCAGTGTGATTGTCCCACAGGTGATCGTGGAATGGCCCAGTAATAAACAGTAGTTTTGGCTTTCAGAAACAGTTTCAACTGAATTTCAAGCAAAAATACAAATCTCTGGATACTTGTAGATTATATCCATGTAAAAATATCAACAATCAAATATCACTAACCAAAAACCTCTGTATAATGCACACATTTTGGTCAATTCTGGATTAACGAGAAGCCAAAAAAAGTTGCCAATGCCTGGTGTAAATTGTAATCAATATTTTTTAGATGTAATATTTCATTGATACAATACAAACATTAATGCAAACAATAAATTAATGCAATAAATATTAACATTATTAACTGATCGAGATGAGCTAATGTATAGCATGGTTTTTCAATCATTACAAGTAAAAACTCACAAAACTAATTGATACGAAATGTTTCATTAATCCAATACAAACGTTACTTCAAACAATACATTAATACAATACCTTAATACAATAAATCTTAACATTATTCAATAATTGAAATGAGCTAATGTACAGCATGATTTTTTAATCATTACTAGTAAAAACTCACAAAGTAATCGATATGAAATGTTTCATTAATCCAATACAAACGTTACTACAAATAATACATTAATAAAATAAATCTTAACATTATTAGTTGATCGAAATGAGCTAATTTATAGCATGGTTTTTCAATCGTTACTAGTAAAAACTCACAAAAGTAACTGATATGAAATGTTTCATTAATCCATTACGAACAATTCATTAATACAATAAATCTTAACATTATTAATTGATTGAAATGAGCTAGTGTACACTGTACAGCATGATTTTTTAATCATTGCTAGTAAAAACTCACAAAAGTAATTGATACGAAATGTTTCATTAATCAAATACAAACGTTACTACAAACAATACATTAACACAATACCTTAATACAATAAATCTTAACATTATTAATTGATTGAAATGAGCTAATGTACAGCATGATTTTTTAATCATTACTAGAAAAACTCACTAAAGTAATCGATATGAAATGTTTCATTAATCCAATACAAACGTTACTACAAACAATACATTAATAAAATAAATCTTAACATTATTAGTTGATCGAAATGAGCTAATTTATAGCATGGTTTTTCAATCATTACTAGTAAAAACTCACAAAAGTAATTGATATGAAATGTTTCATTAATCAAATACAAACGTTACTACAAACAATACATTAATACAATAAATCTTTACATTATTAATTAATTGAAATGAACTAATTAATGTACAGCATGATTTTTTTAATCATTGCTAGTAAAAACTCACAAAAGTAATTGATATGAAATGTTTCATTAATCCACTAAAAACAATTCATTAATACAATAGCTCTTAACATTATTAGTTGATCGAAATGAGCTAATTTAAGGCATGTGTTTTCAATCATTACTAGTAAAAACTCACAAAAGTAACTCATATGAAATGTTTCATTAATTCAATACAAACGTTACTACAAACAATACATTTAATACAATAAATCTTTACATTATTAATTAATTGAAATGAACTAATTAATGTACAGCATGATTTTTTTAATCATTGCTAGTAAAAACTCACAAAAGTAATTGATATGAAATGTTTCATTAATCCACTAAAAACAATTCATTAATACAATAACTCTGAACATTATTAGTTGATCGAAATGAGCTAATTTAAGGCATGTGTTTTTAATCATTACTAGTGAAAACTCACAAAAGTAACTGATATGAAATGTTTCATTAATTCAACACAAACGTTACTACAAACAATACATAATTTACAATAAATCTTAGCATTATTAATTCATCGAGATGAGCTAATTTATAGCATGGTTTTTCAATCATTACTAGTAAAAACACATAACAATACTTCAAATGATAATGACTTCAGTGTTTCATCTCCTGCAATCACTTTAATCATTAATGGAATCTCTTAGAAAAGCTAATATAAACATAACAAACTTAAAAAAAATAATAATAATAAAGATGTTATTTCAATTAGCAATAGAAATATTCTACTGAACTCTTTTGATTGAAATTTCAAATTTTAAAAATAGCAAAAATTTGCACATAATTTATTGCAGTGGCCAAGATAAAAATTGTTAGTGTTTATGTTTTATGTAAACTAGGGATGCACCGATAAGAAAATTAACTGATTACCGATTACAGATTAATCGGCTATTCATAATCGGCTTGGTATTTAATGATGATGATTATTTTTAATACTATCAATTACACCATCGTTTTCTTTTTCTTTTACAATTTCGATTTTAGAATTAGTCGTTACTTTATTTTTGAAAGGCTTTTTGTTTATTTTTTCCACTTTCTTAACTTTACCAAAATATTTTCAAAAGTTCATGTAATTTCTTTTAGCAAATTTTAACATTACTGT
Source organism: Uloborus plumipes (assembly GCA_038373865.1). Taxonomy (NCBI): domain Eukaryota; kingdom Metazoa; phylum Arthropoda; class Arachnida; order Araneae; family Uloboridae; genus Uloborus; species Uloborus plumipes. Next base: position 35,910 of record JAXGGA010005526.1, read on the forward strand.
TAATAAAATTACATTATGTTAACTACACATGCAAATTCGAATAAAAGAACAAGGAGTGGCTGTGCTGAACACTCTAGTTTAGGATCACTTAAATTTATTTTAGAATTATTATCAGCCATTTCATCCAAGACATCTTCTTTGTGAAAAATATTAAGTTGTGTAAAAACACCATGATAATGGAGAAAAATATCGACAGATGAAAAGTGTTGCAACATTGCATATATGAGCATATCTATTTTGATTGGATTACTTGGATTCAATTTAATTGGATAAGATTAGTTCATTAAATTGGGGTTATTTTTTTTCTTTCGTTCCCTTATACACTTTTTAAATTAATAGTCTTGTTCTTTTTTTCATCACTACACTTTGGTACTAAATGTTATTTTTGTGTTTGCAGAAAGTTATTTAATTATTGTCGATGGATCTATTTTTTTTCATGAGAAATTCTTATTTAAGGCATGCTAATTATATTTTTAAAAAATGTATTCCGTTTTAACAGCAAAATCTGGTAGATTATAAATGAAATGTAATATTAAGGTTTTTCTCATTCCAAGGCCTAGAATTTAATTAATGATAATAGTGTCATGTGAATATCAGTTGTGAGAGTTATTTTTCAATATTTTTCAGTTTTAGGCACTTTTTGAACTATTTCTTTTGCTTTTATTCGGTGCACTTTCATATCACATGTGATAGTAATGTTTGCAGAAAATTATTTATTGTTAGTAAATTTAATCATCGTAGTTTCTTATTGAAGTTGTGCTTTGAAAAATAATATTTCAAAATTATTTTCCCTCCAATTAATTGCCAAAAATTGGTCGAATATAAATAATCGGCATAGGGGCCGATTACGGCCGATTAACCGGTGCATCCCTGATGCAAACATTTAGTTCGTTCAATATACTTAAACACATTATTATTATTATTATTATGCAACAAAAATTTAGAGTTTCAAGTTACGAATACATTTTACGCATATTTTCCTCAAATGCACACATTAATATATAACAAACGATATGCAAAAATAAGCAAAACAAATAGTGAAAATAGTATTACTAATGAAGATATTTCCATCAGCAATAGGAATATTCTACATAACTATTTTGATTGAAATTTCAAATTTTAAAATACGAAAGACTTTACATATAATGTAGTGCAGTGGCCAAAATAAAAACTGTTAATGTTTATGATTTATGTAACCATTAAGTTCGTACAATGTCCTTAAACAACTCATTATTATTTTGTACAACAGAAATTTAGCTTAGAGCTGCAAGTTGTAAATGCATTTTATGTACATTTTCCACAAATGCATAGATAAAAACCTCCTCCCCCCTCAATATTGGTCTTCAATTTTGTTAAAATTTAACGGAATTAATATAATTTAAGATATAATTATATTTAAGATATAATAAATAAGATGCAAGGCAAAATTTCATAACTGTAATATTGCGTACTATAACAACTTCAATTGTTTGTTTGTTTTTCTTTTTTCTTTTTACATTTAAAGGCAAAAATGCTGTTGTAGAAGCAATTATGAAATTATTAATGCTTTTATTTATTCATTATGATTGCAATAATTGTATTTTTTATGCGACATTATGTACGAATGCTGTACTTTTGCTTAGTAAATGCAAAAGCAGTTTTACAGTTTAATCTGAAAAAAAAAAACAAGTGAAATGGATATAGTTGACTTGATTTAAACTTTATTCAATAACCATTCAAATAATTTGTAAATAGCAGTTTTTGAAGTTCTAATAACAGATAGCGTGATTAACAGCGTAATACGTGCACAGATCATATGATTAAAAGGTCTTAAGTATAAGATTGCTGACTCTAAAGATATTGATGCGTGACTATTAAAACTCTCGAATATGACATTTTTCACAGTTTTAGGGTATTTTTGCATAACTAATCATTTAAAATAAGCATGTTTCAATATTATTCAGAATACATTGTTTCATCTGGAAATATTGGTACAACTTCTCGTTTTGCATTCGAATAATTTGAATACATAGAACTTTCAAGCAGCGAACACCCTTCAATCAGTTTTAAATATATACAAAAACAAATATATTTTAAAATACAAGTAGATTTTGTATTCATGTGTAAATTCATAGGTACAAATGCAGTATTTAAAAAAATAAAAGTATGTTCATTCGTATTCGTAACTTCTCAACAATATCTCGGACAAATTGCAATTTTCATGCTCACATGCCATTTTACCCTTCGATAGAAAAACAAATGTCCGTCTTCTTTATCTTTAAAGAAAAAATTAAGCATAGTGATACTAATCAGAAGGCTTCCAAAACTTACGCATGGGATGAAAATTGCTAGTTGGCAACTTCGTGTACCTGACTAAAGAAACACTCTTCCGAAACTGTTTCTTGAAAGTTTTTTTCTCCACAAGAAAATCTTCTCACATCATGTTTTGTAATTGAAACTTACACTAGTATCTGAGCCTGTGAGTTATGAGTGTGAAAGGAAAAATGGGCGATGTCACTAAAAATATTCGAACCTCATATGTGAACTGTGCGTTACTTTTAATAACATTTTACCCTTCAATAGCAAAAACAAATGCGAGTATTCTAAACCCGTCTTCCTTATCTTAAAAAAAAATAAAACATACTGATACTAATCAGTTGGCTTCCAAATGGTACGCATGGGATGAACATTGCGAGTTGGTAACTTCGTACGTTTATTGATTTAAATCATGATTTTTAATTCAAAAGGATGAATTTGATAGGCATGAAGTTCAGTATATTAAAAAAAAAAAACAATTAACAAGCAAATATTAATAATCAACGATTTTTTAACGCAAAAAACGAACAATTTATATTGTTTAAAAAAAACGATTTAAACCAGTGGTTCTGAACCTTTTTACAGCTACCGCCCCCTTTAGGAGTGAAAATTTTTTCAGCGCCCCCTTTGCTGACGGGCGCAAAATTGGAAGAAGGGGGGGGGGGGAGAGGTAAAGCAGTTTTCTTGATCAGTTCAACTCTATAATTTTACACCAACAGATAGTTGAAAAATGATTATACAATTTAAAAAAATGCTTTTTTTTTCTTTAAAAAAAATATTTACAAAAATCGGGCATTTTTCAACTCTGAAAGACTGTCAGAGTTCCAATTAAGTGCATAGAATCGGTTCATTAAATGAGTGAACTACTTTTCAGGTGAATAAGACCAACACACCGGAGTTTGTTTTGAAAACGAAGTCTTAAAATGTAGTTTCTTTAATCTTAGGTTTCGTGGTGTTGAGACTTATGTTCAGATTCCTCCCCTGGTGAAACATTTAAAATTATCACAATTTTAGGCAATTTTTGGTAACGCTAACTGGGGAGAAAGAGGTACCTCAAAGGTTTTTTTTAATTGAAATTATTTTAAGGCAAAGCTTAGTAATGTTAGGGGTCATAGCTTCTTTTAGCGCTCTCTGAAAAATTGAAGCATAAAGAACATTTTTAAACTACTTTTGTTGATATTAAGGAGTTTCGGGAGTTTTCTCCAGACATTGTTCTCACATTGTATTCTGAAAAATACGGTTGTTAGCGAGCTACCTTTAGTGTTAGGGGATGATCTAATGACACAAAAAATCTGTCAAGTCAAGAAGCTCTCATGTAGAAATTTTTAGAAAATTAACCTGGTAAAAACACAATTTTAGGCCCTATTTGATCACAATTGGAGAAGAGGTGGGTAGGTCAAGATTCCACCCAACAATTATTTTCAAAAATCACCAGGCTCTCTTTGAGAATGAAGGTTTCCATAGCTCTTCGATGGAAATTTCTAAAAACAAAATTTTAAGCTATGTCTGGTTATGTAGAAAAAAGGGTGTGTGGCTGTGGATCTTTTCCCTCGAAGTTTTTAAAAGTGACATTTTAAATCGCAAGTAAATAATTTAGTGTATCCCAGCTAAAAATAATCTGCAAAAAATCTGCAGAAATAAATTTATTTTGAAGATTTATTAAAGATTTCTGCAGATTTTCAGAGGAGGGAAAAAATCTGCATTTTGTCTTCAATAAAATCTGTAGAAAATCCACAGAAATATTATCCTTTTTAGTTTTCTCTTAATATTGTGCAGATTTTTTAAAGGTTTAAAAAATCTGTATTTTGTCTTCAATTTGATTAACAGAAAATCAACACACACGAAAAAAAAAAAAAAAAAAAAAAAAAAAAAAAAAAAAAAGCTTTCTCTTAGTATTTTCAAACATTTTCACAATAAACTCTTTTTAATAGCCTCCAAATATTTTGAAGATTTTTATGGTCAGCAAAACATTTAATTTGCCTACATTTTAAAATTATATTAGATTTCTATTACGAAAAGCTAAAATGGGTAGTTTCATGATTATTTTCTTTTGCAAAGTAAAAGAAGTGGCAAAAAAAAAAAAAAAATACTTCACAATAACAAAACTGTAAACAAAATTTTGATCCTAAAAAGATCTTTTTAAAATTTCCATAGCGATTGATAAATTTCAACAAGATTGTAAGCAGTAATGTGAAAGTAGTAGTAGTTAAATATGTAAATTAATGTACTATGCTAAATTATATTCTTATCATTTACTTTCTACAGTGGAAATTTTTACTTCACCAAAATAAATGAGATATAAATGCAAAATGTTTTTTGGGACAGTTTTCAAAGACTACATGTTTTCTTCAACAATCAACATCCCGTGGTCATAACCGTTAACTGGCCATGTGCAGTTAACCGCGTGTGCACTCAACGCCAACAATTTGAATTTTGAATCGTTGAGTATTGAAAGAATTAGGTTCGAAAATGGCTCAAATCGCCGAGAAATTTAAAAGTTTATATGTACTAATCCATTTTTATGAAGAGAATCGCTATTCTATCCTACCTTTAAAAGATCGTTTGCCTGCTGAAATAATGTTTTAGCTTAGACACTATCGTTCAGTTTTATGAAAGTGCGTTCCAAACTAATTTTTTTGAATTTATCGATTTAGACAATACTGTTTAGCAGTAAAATCGGTCCGTATTGGACTTCGAAAATAAAATTCTGTGATAAATAGTGAATATTTTTTAATTAGCAATAAATAAATAAATAATTTTTTTTTTTTTTTTTACAAAATTACAATAGTTTTCAATAAGTTGCACATTAGTTTTCACAAAAGTCTGAACTGTTTTTCACCAAATTCCAAAAAACAAAACCCTGGTAAAAAAAAATCCTGGATTGATCCCTGGTAATTAAAAACAGGCTACTTCTAATTTTTTAAAAATTGTTTGAATCAGTTTACTATAAATATACGTATATATATATATATAGCTATAAAACATATTACTACTTTTCTATATATGTAAGCAATTTTATAGGTTTTGTAAAAAATCTTTCAAATTTGAACACTTTCTTTAAAAAATCTGTAGAAAATTGGTGCAATGAATCTGCAGAAAATTAGAGCACATTTGGAACAAGCTTTCTGAGGAAAATCAGCAGAAAATCAGAGCATATTTGGAACAAGCTTTCTGCATAAAATGTGCAGAAAATCTCTGTAAAAAATCTGCAGAAAATCAGAGCAAATTTAGAACGAGCTTTCTTCGGAAAATCTGCAGTTAAAAACTGCAAATTTTCTGCGGAAAGCTTGTTCCAAATATGCTCTGATTTTCTGCAGATTTTTTTAAAAGATTTTCTGCAGATTTTTTTTGGCTGGGATATATTTGGCTGTCTAAGTTAGGTGAGCAAGTGGGGGGGGGGGATTCAGGACTCTTCCTCCAACAATTTTCAAATGGACACCAATAAAACACATTTTTAGGCTATTTTAGGTAATTATGCTATGAAACAAGGGACCCTCAGACAAAAACTTTTCTGAAATTCAAGTGCTATTGGCAAATTTTAGACCATCCTTCATGACGTTAGGAGAAGGATCAGGGTTGAAGAGATAACACCAAAAAATAAATTTTCAAGCTTTTCTTTGGCGATGTAAGAGATGATGGTTTCCTTCCACACCCGTTCAAAACATGTCCCGACAAGGACATTTCAACATACACCCACCGTCCCCTTAACTGCCCAAAATATGTCCATCTCCCCCCTGCCGCTCAAAGTCTGCTCACCGCCCCTCAACATCTTCCCACCGCCCACCAGGGGGTGGTATCGTCCCCGTTGAGAACCACTGATTTAAACCAAAGAAAATTTTTAAAAAAATCAATCAATAGAATTATAAAAATAAAATTTTATAAAAAAAAAAGTAAAACCGACTTCAAAAACGCAGCTGAAAATTGCTCTAAAAAGTAAAAAATAAATTTATTCTTTGAACACCATCGATACTACTTTTAAACATGAGTTTTGAAGTCGGTGCCGAAACAGTTAATGAAATCATTCGTACCATTGATTGTACCATTTGATTGATTTTTCCTCTCAAACAACACTTGAAATTGATTATGAAACATTTATGGTTGTTTTTATTATGAAACATGTAACCGAAGAATGGGCACGAATGATTTTATTAACTGTTTCGGCACCGACTTCAAAACTCATGTTTAAAAGTAGTACCGATGGTGTTCAAAGAATAAATTTATTTTTTACTTTTTAGAGCAATTTTCAGCTGCGTTTTTGAAGTCGGTTTTACCTTTTTTTATAAAATTTTATTTTTTTTTTTTTCATTCTTTTCAGTGTAAATGTATACCCGGAAGAGTGTCATGTTGCCATCATGACGCTTCATCTCACTTTATTAACGCGTCCAAATTTTTAAACGATTGCCACTAAAAAAATATTTTGTTAATTTCTGGGATTTAGTTAAAGCATGTTTAAAATACAAGTTTTCAGCCGATTATACGGATAAAACTGGCCAACAGGTTAATCTGCAAAGTGGCCATTTACTGCCGACTCATTATTAGTGCATCACTAAATTTAACCTTTAAAAGTTGAGGTGATGGGACCTGATAGGAGCCTGGAAATACATTTTTTTAAAAATAGGGGAAATCAGGAATAAATATTTTCCATCAGTAAAACTGCGGTTTGCATGTCGCATAAGCGTATGACGTAGACGTTGCATTTTTTTCTGCAGCTTGAAAATCCACCGACTCGCTCGAGGATCGAACTGATGCTCTTGCCAATGAGAGCCCAGCGTCTTTGCCGTAAAGCCACTCTATCGGCGAGTGACATAGCAAAGAGTGTGCACATGAAATTCCGTTCATGATGCGCAAAGAGTATGCGCATGAACGGCTTTCTGAAGATTTCCCTCAATTTCTTCAATATTCCGTTCTCAAACCCCTCATCATGGGACCATAGGACCACCAGGAAGGTGTACCTTTTCTAACAAAAAAAATTATCCTAGTCGGACTATTCAGTAAAAAGTTATGCGTGGTCATACATTAAAAAAAATATACCGGTCGACTAGAGGACCTCCTCCGTGTTTTCGTCGGTTAAAAAAAGAAAATGCAAAAGATGTATAAAACAAGCTGCTTCTCTTAAAAGTTGGTTGCAATTTAGCTGTTAGGAGTTAAGCTATTAAGATATTCTTTTTAAAATGTACTTGTCACACACATACTATCTCTCAATGTTTAAAAATATAAAAAAATAATTGTAAAATTTTCTATTATTAAAAATAAAATTATTGTGGTTTCTTAGGGTATCTCTCTAATAATTCTATGATTGACGGAGTAAAATGTCTAAATTAACCTGAAGCATTATTTATAGGATATAGATCGTGGTATAAAGCAATGAATAACCGCTCCTAAGCAATGGCTAAGGCAGAAACATGCAATACACCGCCAACTCGTTCATTTCAATCCGAAGTAAAGAGAGTCGAAAAAAGTAAAGAGTCGAAAAAAGTCATTAGCTACCAGTTTTTTTTTTCGTCTCTCTTTGCTCTATAAGAGGATTTTTGGCTCCAACTCGTTTACTTTCGTATTCCATGCTGATGAGGGCATAATAAGCCCGAAACTGCAGTCCATGGATCGAAATAAACGAGTTGGCGGTGTATTGCATAGATCAGTGGTTCTCAACGGGGGCGATACCGCCCCCCGGTGGGCGGTGGGAAGATGTTGAGGGGCGGTGAGCATATTTTGAGCGGAAGGGGGGCGATGGACACATTTTGGGCGGTAAGGCGGCGGTGAGTATATTTTGAAATGTCTTTGTTGGGACATGTTTTGGGCCGGTGTGGAAGGAAACCCTCATCTCTTATATCGCCAAGGAAAAGCTTGAAAATTTATTTTCTGGGGTTATATTCCAACCCTAGTCTTTCTCCTAACGTCATGAAGGATAACCTGAAATTTGACAGTAGCACTTGAATTTCAGAAAAGTTTTTGGCGGAGGGCCCCCCTTTTCATAGCATACCTACCTAAAAAAAAAAAAAATGTGTTTTATTGATATCCATTTGAAAATTGTTCGAGGAAGAGTCCTGAATCCCCCCCCCCCCTTCCTCCTTGCTCACATAACTTAGACAGTCAAATATGTATACAACATTTTAAATTGCGCTTTAAAGTGTCACTTTTAAAAATTTCGAAGGAAAAGATCCAGAACCACACACCCCTTTTCCTACATAACCAACATGGCTTAAAATTTCGTTTTTAGTTATTTCCGTTGGAGAGCTATGGAAACCTTCCTTCTCAAAGACAGTCTTGTGATTTTTGAAAATAATTGCAGGGTGGAATTTCGACCTATCCACCTCTTCTCCAATCGTGATCATCCTAAAATTACGTTTTTACGAGGTTAATTCTTTAAAAATTTCTACATGAGAGCCTTCTGACTTGACCGACTTTTTGTGTCGTTAGATCATCCCCTTACACTAAAGGTAGCTAACAATCGTATTTTTTAGAATACAAGGTGAAAAAAATTTCTGGAGAAAACTCCCGAAGCTCCTCAATATCAACAAAAGTAGTTTAAATATGTGTTTTGTATGCTTCAATTTTTCAGAGAACGCAAGAAGCTCTAACCCCTAACATTACTAAGCTTTGCCTTAAAATAATTTCAATTTTGAAAAATCTATGAGGGATCTCTTTCTCCCTAGTTAACGTTACCAAAAATTGCCTAAAATTGTGACAATTTTAAATGGTTCACCGGTTGAAGAATCTGAACTTAAGTCTCAACACCACGATACCTAAATTTAAAGAAACAGCATTTTTAAGAATTCGTTTTCAAAACAAACTTCGGGGGATATCCCCGATGTTTCACCGCAGTCTTTACCCTGATGCCAAAGACATACATACTTATAACTTTTGTTATCTTATCTAACCTTCAAAGCAATAAATTACACAAAAAAAAATTTTTTGAATTGAAATTATCTTGTAATTTCTAAATTCAAATTATTTCAGATATTTTTTTAATTAAAACTTTATTTTAATTTTTTTAACGGTGATAGGCACGGACCACAGTTTCAAGTCTTTGTCTCTCCGGATGGGAAAAACAGAAGGACCGGCTTTTTTTTTTTTTTTTTTGCTATTGCCCTTCCCATGTCAAATCCTATATCCATACGTAATAAATAAGGGACGCGTATTGTATAGTTGCAAGTAAATAAGAACAACACTGTTTGGGATCGGACTGTTCAGAGAACTATTTAAAAGTAGTGTATTTTTCAAAATAAATTGGTTTTCAAGTAAAAAAATGTTGAAAACGGTGTATTTTTACATCAAACCGTGCTGTTCTTATTCACCTTTAAAATGGTTCATCCATTTAACGAACCCATTCTAGGCACTTGATTGGAACTCTGACAGTTTCTCAGAGCGGAAAATGCCCGCTAAAAAAAAAAAATAAGCATAAGTTTTTTTATTCTATAATCATTTTTCAACTATTTGTTTGGTGTAAAATTATAGAGTTGAACTGATCAAGAAAACTGCTTTACCTCCCCCCTTCTTCCAGTTTTTCGCCCGTCAGCAAAGGGGGCGCTGAAAAAATTTTCAATCCTAAAGGGGGCGGTAGCTGTAAAAAGGTTGAGAACCACTGATATAGATAATTAAAACTAGGGAAAATCCTTACACAGTAAATAATTATTTTCTACTTATTTATGATACTCTTATATTTATAATTACATGTATTAAAAAAATTGGATTTAGATATTGAACTTGAGCAGTTAATCTGTTAGTATCAAATATACTTTTTTTAAAAAAATTTATAAAAATAGCTATTTTTTAAAAAAATCAAAAAAATCCGATTTTTTTCTTATTGTTTTAAAAACATCATGATTTTTATCTACCCTGATATAGTATTATGAGCACTAAAGTTCAGCATCCCGTCAAGGGAATAGTTAAACCCCCGGAGACATCCGAAGCTACTAACTTGCGGGATTGGCTCAAGGGGAGGTGTTGCACAAGAATCACATGAATCACTCAATATTTCATCTGGACAATCGCCAGTTTGGTATGAACAACAACTGAGAAGACTTACTTCTGAAGTGACAGAAAGATCTAATGGTGTGGGTACGTCTTCATTCACATGTTCAGTTGGCTGTGAAGGCCCTTCCCCAGTTATGGGTGGTGTTGTTGTATCCCAGTCGAAAGGTCTCCAAATTGTTTGTCTTGCTCGGTCATTAATTTGTTCGCTCCAGTTGGAGCTTCCAGCTCCATTGCACGAATTAATTGATGATGGTTGCAGTTTTTCACATGACGCTTTCGGTAACGCTTTCACCGTAAACAATTCTTCCAAAAAGTTCTTCGAATCCATGTCTGGCTTCGAATCCATATCTTTTATCCATTTTGCTTCATTCCAAACGATTTCTTGCATCACCCATATACATTGTCTTCCGTTATCCAAAGTAACGATTTCTAAACTTTCTTCATCTGTTTTGATTACCTGTACCCTCAATCTTAATATTTTTTTCCCCTTATATTTGCTGCAATTTTGTATTTGCTCAAAGCAATACAAAGGAAAAGCTGCATTGAACTTAATTTTGTCCCTTAAATCTGATCTTTTGTTATTAGTATTTAAACTTAATTTTTTATATGGATGAAATCTGATACTTTTTGTTTCATTTTTAACATTGAATTTTAAAAAATGGCTTTCTGGAAATTTAGACGGGGACTTTTCGGAAGATTCCATAGTTCCTGCAAAAGAGCAATGTAAGTGTGTTATAAATTGCCTTCCAATAAATATCACATGAAATACAGTCCTGTAGAAGAGAAGAAATGGTAAAATTTTCAAGAGTAGGGGAGAGTGGTAATGAATGGGCTATGGTGATGAATGGGCCACTAACAAAATATGAAAAAGTATTTGCAAAAATTTTTTTTTTATGCCACCAATAGATGTAGCCATTTGTTCTACTAAACTCATCCAATTTTCATTCGTTTGCGCTGAGCCATTTCAAACTAGAGTGGCATGGTCAAGAATCTGATTGAAAAGTAAGTTTTTCCCTTTTTAGTAAAACATTTCCTAGCTAAAATGTGCCAAGTATTTCACTGTATACATATGTATAAGCTAGTCTTTCCATATCTATAAAGTAATCTTAAGATGTATTTTGATGTTATCTAAATTCAATGTACTCAAAAAACCTAAATGTATTCCAAAAGTATAGGTGGGGCTGAATGGGCCACTATGTCATGGTAATGAATGGGCCACCTAAATATTGTTTTTCTTCCTTTTCTTTGGATTTTCGCATTAATATGAAACACAACTAACTGTCATAGATAAAGATTACTGTCGTCAAAATAGGTTTGTAGTAACTTCTAATTATAATTTGCAGATCTATATTATATTCCTATAGTACAATAGACCTCTGGTCGCAGTGCGTGGCTTGAAAAAGCCCCCCTCTCTCCTTCATATTATATTCCTCACAGTACAATTTCATTTTCTTTCTTGATAACTTAAGTTAGATATTTCTTATTCCCGATGTCTAGTAAATTAAAAAAAAAATTTGAATTTTGACAAGTTTGAAAATGAAGATGAAGTTTTTGAAAGTGATTTTTAATATTATTTTTGAAATATATAAATTTTATTAAATCATAGTGTGTATTATCTGTTATTTTTTATATATATTTGATGTTATTTATTTCTTACAATCTCATTATTTAGTCATTTTTCTGCTACAATTGGTATGCATCAGTTTTGATGTTTATATAATTTTAAATCAGTATGATTTTGTATCATCATGTTAAGTGCCACATTTATTTTGTCATATTCAGCAAATAAAAGATTAAATCCACATGTTTTCATTGAATTCATTAAGTGGCCCATTCATTACCTTCGATGGCCCATTCAACCCCATAGGTGGGGTTGAATGGGTCAAATTTCAAAATTTTTATTTTCTATTATAATTCATTATAGACAGGTGCTAATCCAACTTTTATGACTTTTTTAGATAGCCGGATAAGTAAATTAACTAAAACACCAATTTAGAGTTAAAACAAAGTGTTAGAAAAAATTATAAAAATTCAAAACCAAAAAGTGGCCCATTCATTACCACTCTCCCCTAGTTATTTTTAATATTAAATACTAAAGAAAATGACTTATCGTTTTATAATTTAACCCATTAAGGCCCATAATCGAATTTCTTTAAAATGTTTGGCTACCTATCTTTATAATGGTTCTAAATGAACTGGGAAAATAATTTTAAAAATTCCACATATAAATTTTAATTTTTATTCAATATTATGTTACCGTTCTTTATATAGGACACTAGGTACTAGAGGGTACAGGTGTTTTGAACACTTTTAAATGCTTAGATTTTCTACAATTATTTATTTTAAAACAAATTTCCATATTTAAGACATAACGAAAGTAAAAATGCGTGTGGCAATGCCTAATCATAAAACCATGTGATCTGAAAATAATTTTGACTATCTAAAGTACTTATGATTATGTTCAAAACTGAAAATGCATGCTACATAGCTTGAATCGATTCTGTAAAATAATAGTGGAAATACGTCCTAAACATTTTTCGAGATCTAAACTTAAGTAAAAGCAAAACTCATAATTAAGTTATGACTAAAAGAAAAAGAAGTGAGAAATCCCCCCCCCCTTTTTTTTTACTTCCTTTTACGTAGTAAAGAAGTATTGTGATCGCGAAAAAAAAATCACTCAAATTTGGGTCTAAATGTTGATTTTGCTCACCCCTAAATGAATGTTCAGTAGTTTTATCGACCTGTCAGCACGTGCATATGCACCTACCAACATATAAACAGCCGAAAAATCCTTTTCAACCACCCCCCCAGTTAATTACGACGAGTTTTCTCGTGACGTCTGTATATACGTATGCATGTGCGTTGTATGTGCGTATGCATGTATGTGTGTCGCATAACTCAAAAACTATATGCCGTAGAAGCTTCTAGTTTGGTATGTAGGCTCTGAGGATGGTCTAGTTCTCCCCTTGTGGTTGCATTCGAATGTTCCCAAGGGGGTGTTTTACCCCTTTTTGGTATGTGCGTATGTATGTATGTGTGTCGTATAACTCAAAAACTATATGCCGCAGAAGCTTTTAGTTTGGTATGTAGGCTCTGAGGATGGTCTAGTTGTGCACCTCTCCTTGTGGTTACTTTCGAATGTTCCCAAGGGGGTTTATACCTTTTTGGGGGTAAATCAGTAATTTCAATGCAGGCTCAAGTGATATGAATTGACGCGACCACTTGGCGATATGTCGCCAAGCTTTTGGTCGCCAAGTGTTTGACGCCTAATTGTAAACATATCGCAAAGTTGGTGACCAATTTGGCGAATTTTTTTTTTTTATTTGGGTTCAACTTGGTGCTATTGGCGATGTTTTGCGAAAAATTCACTGAATAATATTAAAATCGGCAATATTTAGAAAATCTACCATTGTAAAACATTTTTTGCATTGTTTCGTAGCAGATTAGGGGTGTAGATATTTGAATTGTTACCTTGCTCACTCTAAGCACTTTTTTAACACTTAAGTAACTACTAAGAAATTTACACGTAAAAGGAAGTCGTGTGGGATCCATACCAGATTTTTTATCTAAACTACTCGGTATGAAATAATTCAAGGAATTTATCATGTTTATTGACTTTTCTAATAGATTTTTACCAGAATAAGATCATACTATTTTTGTATTTGCCATGATTAGGCGATTAAGTCCATCATACCTGACATCATTGAAACTAGGGTTGTGAGGCTCTTGGATTTTTAAAAGCTACTTTGACTTGGTTAAATGTTGTTAAGTGTGCAATTCATGTGTGTATTGGCGTGTGCATTAGGGTGGACCGAAAAAACTTTTTTTTTTATTTCGATGATGGGTATTGCGGAAAAGATGCTATTGAGGAAGCAGAGTTAAAAAAATAATAAAATTAGTCCTTGGGGTCCCTAAACCGTTCAAACGGTAGGTGCGGGGGACCTCAGGGTGTCAAAAAAAACATAAAAAATTTGAAAATTTTCGGTCAATTTCTTGATCTGCCGCAAATGCGTTGAAATTTGGAAAAAAATGCAGCTTTTTCGAGATTTTTAGCATATAAAAAAAATCTACTTTTGACAAGGGTAAGGCGGAAAAAGTGCCATTGGGGGCATAGAAATTAATTAAAAATTTGAGGTCAGAGGTGTAATTCCTTCTTTTTCCACCAAATGCCTGGAAGAGTTTGCAATTTCTGTTTTTTTTCTACGTTTTAAATTAGTAAAAAATTTTCACTTCAACAAACCATGGGGCAAAGTGAAAAATACAAAATTTTTGTGATAAAACATTTTCTATTTGATCAATTGCAGTAATTTTCATCAAATGAATGCGTAAATAAACGAATAAATGAATTATTGATGAAAAATAAACAAATAAATAAATGAACAAATGAATTAATTAATGTATGAGAAAATGAATTTAGTGAATAAAATAGAGAATGAATAACAAAATAAGTGAATGAATGAATACATAAATGAATTAATAAGCAAAAGAGTGGATAAATTAATAAATGAAGAAATACGTACGTGATTTAGTAAATGAATGCATAAGCAAACGAAATGAGCTATTTCACTTTGCCCTGTGTGCACTTGACAAATGATATTGAACATTTAAAATAAAAACATGCTAATATTAACTAGATAAGGACTACACTGGATATCAGTTGATCTCATTTAATAGGTAAACTTATAATTACAAAATTTTTATCATTTATAATGACGCGAAATATTTTTTAAAAATCAGGAACATAACATTTTATGTTTCATTCAAAGATAAAAACACAGAAAATGATTCAATTCAAATGCTGTGGTATTAACCCATTTATGCCCAGTAGCTTAAAACGGGACGCTTGTTAGTTACTGCATACAAAAACCTGTAATGGGTATATCATTTTACTAAAGCTGTTTTTCACAAGTTAAATAGTCCTTCTTCTTGAGAAAACCAGTTAGAGCCACTATTTGGACATCAGAGTTTATTTATTGACAGCTATTTTCAGACAAATCAGTCAAGCAACGATCCAGCATGGGTAGCCACAGAAAGTAAGTTTTTTTTGCGAACTTATTTTTCATAAAATTAAACTATTTTAAAATGATTTGCTTAAAATTGATCACAGATGCCTTCTGTAATGTTACTTTGCAAAAGTAAAGTCAAGTAAGGTCGTATTTTGCTCACATATCTGCAAAATATCCCATAAACAGGACGTTAAATAACTTAATAAATATGGCAACGGCGAACTATTTTAAGCCTAAAATGTATGTAAACCATTCCAAGTAAGAGTTTTAAGCAGATAAAAATTGAAAAAAATTGTTAAAAAAAACTTAGGCATAAATGGGTTAAGACAGACCAAAATGTCGTCGCTGCAGACAGCAAACCTGGGTATCTATCTCAACATTTCTTGTCTTAATTACACGATTTTAATTGTTAATTATTAGTTTTTATCATTACGTGACAGAAAAAAGGTGGGGGAAAATAAATAACTTAAAATCTAAATAACACCAAATTTGCGGGGGATGAAAACAATTCTGATTGGATATCTGAAATCAGTGTCGAAAATTACCTTAAGAGCGCCATAAAACAAAATCTTTCCTTACCAGTGTTTTCAATATGAGGATTCTCACCAACAGAGCATCTTTGGATTTTAGGATCCTTTTACGATTTGTCGTTTCTTTTATTTTTTCTGGGTACTTGATTCAGCTTAAATGTATGAATAAATACTCGTATTTAGTAAAGATATACATATTTTAGCATCTTCAAGCATTAGAACTAAAGTATGTTCACACAGATTGCTAATCACACATTTACAAACAAAAGGGTGGGGAAGCACATTAAATTATCTGGAGAAATTAATATTATTAATGAAACTAGTGCATAACAATTTTAACTCAAACCTGCAAATAAGAGGGGCTAAAATTTATCTTTTTTTATGATGATTATGTTAAAAAAGGGCCACAGTTTTCTAAGAGGAGAAAAGCAGCAATGTTACTTACATGTTAGAAATAACTTTCGATAACTCGAGGTAGCAACGCCTCCGAGTTTTTCACTTTCAAATCGAATCATTCAGTTTTTAAATGTTTCTTCCCCTAAAGAAAAAAAAACGAGAGTATTTTTGTATTTCATTCGTTTTTTTCACTATAATTGTCGCCGATTTTTGCAATTGATTGCAGAAAAAATTGTCGTTTTTGCCTATATTTCGGTTAAAATATTAGCCATAGTCGAGTTTGCTTTTAAACAGTGGCAACGCATTTTCAGTCGCCATTAAAAGATCTGTAATGTGTAAGATATTGAAGTGACAAATTTTTAAAAGTTCATTGTTTTTACAGTAATAAACTGTAAAACTGCTAATTTTATAGCAGGGGCATTTCACGGTATTTGTGACATAGGGGTGTAAGTAACAAAACTTTTTAAAAGTTTAAAATTTTTATATATATTGAAAAAGTACATTCTAAAGTATATGAATATCATATTGTTTTCATAGTTCACTTTATATTATGTTTGTAATTGCACTCAGAACATTGAAAATGTAATTTTCACTGTTACGGACTCCACATGGAATTTTTCTTTTAATCTGGCTTAAACCGATTTTTAAGCCAAAACGGGTACTTGAGACAGATAAAATAAAGGCTCATCTCTAATATAGCTAACAATTTTAATCAAAAAGTACGTTCTATAAAAAATTATGGATTGTGAAAATGATGACTGTAGAGTCCGTAACAATAATTGGAATAAAAGTTTAGTTTTTAAAGAAAAATTCAATGCAGAGTTCGCAAAGGTTAAAATTGCATTTTCAATGTTTTGAGTGCAATTCCAAACATAATATAAAGTGAACTATGAAAACAATATGATATTCATGTACTTTAGAATGTACTTTTTCAATATATATAAAACTTTTAAACTTTTAAAAAGTTTTGTTACGGACGCTCCTATGTCACAAATACCGTGAAATACCCCAGCAATGAACTGTAAAATTGCTAGTTTTACAGTTTATTACTGTGCATTCTAATTTTAAATTGGAACCTCGGCTGCCAATATTAATCTGTCAAAACAACAGTTCATTTCTTGCAGTGTAGCATTTTACCAAAGACCATACAAAACTTCTGAGGTCTTATGTGAGTCGGGATGAGTGTGCTCGATCATTTTTGTTTTCGACACTCAATCCCAAACGCCACATTTGAAAGATGTTCAAAAAAACTTTGATTTTTTCAGGTTATCAAACGTTATTTTCACAGTAAAAATCAGATTTTAAGACCTATACATTTTGACCCAAATCTAATTTACTTCTGCTAATTTTACATTTTTAATACTTTCATTTACTTCAACTTTATCTATGTACGTGACGGTATCTTGCAACGCAATTTTCACTCACTTCCTGTGATTAGATTAATTTAAAATTTACTATCCGACATCATACCCAATGACATGGTAATATTCTATAATCAAATTAATTAATTAAAGATTAACTATGTTTTTTCTAGTTTTAAGCGTATTTTGCATAAATCCTTAAATATGAGGGCGAAAAAATGGTCCCACAAATTGGAATTATCAGTTGATAGAAAGTTCTGATTTTTCTGTATCGTATAAAATTTGTCCGAATGTTCCAAGGTAATTAGAACGTGAATTGTAATTTCCTTAATTAATTGCATACTAAAATGCATGTGAGCCTTCAATGAGAAATTCAATTTTTCACATAGATTTGTTAAAAGGTATCTCAAAGCAATATAAATGAATCGGTCCTTTGAGAAACTCCTCATATCCAAAAAAGGACACTTTCGGGGAAAAAAAACAGCCGGTCCATAGTTCAACGTCATAAAAATTTTTAAATTGTGTTATACGTGTTTCTACAGGGATTTGGTAAGCAAATTTAACCAAAAAATGTTATTATTTTAATTTTTATACTAAAAATATTATAAACGTTGTTGTATGAATGACAAAACGATGTGTTTTAGGCATGAAAGGAAAAGTTTTACAATTCAAATTAATAATAAAAATCAGTATTTTATTTTTCAAATAATATCGCCGGCACCATGCTAAAGTAACGAATGTGAAAAATCGCGATTTTCAAGTTCGTTTTTCAAGTTCGAATTTTACAAATAATTAAAATTAAAATGATACCTTCGAACGGTAGTTTTACACTTAAAGATCTCTATAAGAGTTTAAATATTGAAATTAACCAAATACATCAGGTGGGAAAAAGTTATATGCAGTGTTTTGGCCCTCCTGAAAAATTCCAATTTTCACATTCGTAAGTTTAGCATGGTGGCGACAATATGTACACTTTTTCCAAACACGAAGATTCAGACAGTCAGAGTTTGGATTATACAAATTCTACTAATGAAAATTTTTAAACAATAAAAAAAAGAAAGAAAGAAAACGGAAAGGAAAAAGAGAAGACAAAAGTTAAAAAAAATATATATTTTTTTTAACCCTGACAATAATCTTTGGGCAGACTTTTCCCAATCTTTGGGGGCAAAAAATTCAAATTATTTTTCATTCGTAACTCAAAAAATAATAAAAAGCTGTATCTGAAATGGGGATTTTTTCGTTGAAAACTAGTAGTTCAAGTTTGGCTGCGCATGGCGAGATAAAAAAACAAGAACAGATCGCGATTACGTGGAAATCGAAATATGCCGCCCTCTCATTTATTGGTGTTAAGTTGCGGTGATCTCCTTCGCTAGGAAGAGAGTTCTTGGACCAAAAAGAAATTGGAATAACGACACTTGAGGAGAAACTGAAAGTTAGTTTGCGTTTGGATTAACCCATTAACGCCTGGCGTCCCTTTTTAGGGACGGTTCAAAAAAGGTTCTGAATTTCCCCAAAATGAACATTTCAACCAAATAATAGTGTTCATTTTGTACTTTGGTATTGTTTCAATTCGTTATTAACAGATTGCAGCATATAACCATTGTAAAGTGTGTTCTATAGCAGTTTTAACATGAACTTTATCAAAAATTACATCGTTCACAATCTCAAGAAAAAAAAGCTAAGTTTTGAAAGTTATTCCTAGCTTCCCAGTTTATGTTAATAGCTGATTTTTCATTGCTGCAGTATCTCTTTGATCTTTGTTTAGGTTCGTTATTTTATACACTGGTGATAAATTTCACGACTGGCATAATGTATCAACCCCCTCTAAAGTTATTACACTGTAAAAAATGAGAACCTCTGCTGCCAGCATTATACTGCTGTTTTTACACAAAAATACAGCCAAATTTTACGGCAATAAACTGTGAAATTGCCAGTTTTACAGTTTATTAGTATGCACTTTACAGTTTTAAATTGGAACCTCGGCTGCCACTATTATACTGTAAAAACGACAGTTCATTTTTTGAAGTTATCTATTAAATTAATGATCCATTAGGGTTAAATTCAGTATCATTTGTTTTGTTTTCTTCATTTTTTGGAAGAAATAATTTTGTGGCACACTTAGGACAGAATGACTTACCAGGAGTTAAATAAACAGGCATATCTGTTGGCTTGGACAAGTGTTGCAAATTATTTTTTTCTCAATCCCTTTTGATAGGTTTTTTATGAATTTAATGGATAAAAACATTTTTCCTAAAATCTGCGGAAAATTTTACAAGATACTTACACTTGGAATAATGACAAATTCTATCTATTTCATGACAAAATCTAGCAACTTTTGATCATCTGACAATTCACTCACTTTAATTATTTCACTAGGCATTCTTTGGTAATCTTGTTTGACATTGCTCATCAATGAGAACACCATCATAACAGTTCATATTGGATAGTTAAAATGTAAAATAAAACTAAAAGAAACTAAAATTAAAATTTACAAATTAATTTTTTATTCAGATATGTAATGAGTTTTCCTAGTAAAAAGCTAAAGAAGCAAGTGAAAACATGATTAGTACACCGACTCATTACTAGTAAGAAGAATAGAACAAGACATATTGCTCTGTCATAGAATATTAAGTGCATCAGTTAAAGCTTCAGTTTATAGACCATGATATATGGCTCGTTAAAAATAAAGAAAACGGGATGATGATAAATGTATGGTCTGAATCCCGAGACATAATTTTTGCAGTCCTCTAATGTTTATTTGTTGTTCCCTTATGAACTGTAACTTTAATTGCATTCCATTTTATGAATTTGAGAATACGTTGTTTCTTCTCTCTTGTTTTACTAGCAGTGAGGTAGAAATCCATCATGTTTTAACTTGCTCATTTCACGTCTCATTTTGTTTTCCATTAAGAGAGCTTGGTTCAAGTAGTATATTTTTTTTACTTAAAAATTGGGCTTTTGTATATTAATCATACTTTAACTTTGTACTTGTGATTTTCTATATGAATTGTGTTGTAGGTGTTCTGACTGATAAGAAGTGCCACAAATAACATTATCAAAGTATGCTTATGGAAATGAGAAGTATGCATTTGCACATTGCTTAATAGTAAACAATACAAGGCGTAAAAATTTGTTCTCATTCTTCTTTATAACTTAGATTTAAAAGTTTAAACATGCCTTATGCGCTTTCTCATATCAGAGCACAGAAATGTTTAGAAATTTGTTCTTGTGTATTTTACAGTCGTTTACTTGCAAACTTTACAATGAAATATCTGAATTATTTATTCTCTCAATGGAAAGTAAATTTAAATAAAATATATATTATAAAAAAGTTTGTTTGTACCGCAAAAAAATGCATCTAACTTAATGAGAGGAATAAATTTTGCATTATGATGATTTCTTGGAGTGAAAATAAACGCGATTTTTCAGACAACTTTGGGGCTCCATATTTATAAAACTACCAAGAGTTATGACAGTTTTGCTACATATTTACTACTATAAGAAGGTTATCCAGATAAATTTTGATCGACTTTCATTCAGTCCCTTTTCAGATACAAAGTCTTAAATGTAGCTTTTTTTCTCCAAGATGTCAAGTTTGACTAACTATATAAAAAAAGTGATTTTCTTCAAATGTTTCCTACTTCTGGAAATAGTCCTATGAGATGTGGTCTATTCAAGGGAAAACGTAAGGGCGAGTCTTACTTCCTTCTACTTATACTTCCATGATAAAAATGTAAAATTTCACACAGAAAATCCTATTTTTAAAACAATTTTTCTCCAACTTATTAGTAATTATCAGAAAAATGACTGTTATATAAATTTAGATCAATTTCTGCTCAATCAAATGGTTTTTAAACTATTTTGATATATTCATAAATAAAAAAGTTCTAAGCATCTTCGTAAATCATCTTTTCATGAAGTCGCTTCCGCAGCTACTGGGCTATGCAAGTGTAGAAAAGCATTGAAAAACTTAAACTCGAACAATGTAATTGTTCTGCATATTTTTGGTTTAAAAATGTTAGAAATTTCTTATTTATAACAATTTTTTGTCAGGAATTACGTTTTTTAGTTTCTCTAATACTTTGAAGTTGGCATTAGAGTATTTCATTTTTAATGAAGCTGCTGGTCAAACTTTCAACATTGGTAAGTTTTAAATTGGTCCTTTAAATAAATGTTACAAAGGAAGATTATAGTTTATTACACTTTAAATTAAAATTGTGAATTGCTGAAACAAGTATTTTCACTTAAATTAAGTGATTTATGTCTATTTCCAAAAGGTTCTGTTCTATGTAACGTAAGTTACCAAAAACATATTAAAGTTTTTGATGTAAATAAAAAAAGGGCAATACAATGTTAGCTATGTTACGTTTTCTATCTCATACGTGTGTACTAAGCAAATAACAGTATATTTCTTTTAAATATTGTTTATTTATTTTTTTTGCGATAGAATCAAAATGTGTAACGTAAGTTACCAAAGCAAAATTTAGATGCTTGAGTTTAGAAATAAAGTAAGATGTGGAATTCACCTATGTGGTCAGTAAGAATAATTTATTCAAAATCTCTTTTATTTGTGCTGTATTAAGTTTCTTTTCAATTAATCATATTTATTAAAGTGTCTCTGCTTGCTTATAAGAGTATATATTCCTTTCGAAATTACATATTTCTTTATGCCTTTTGAACTCTTAATTTAGTTAAAACTATCAATGCATTCAGTACATTTACGGGGTGATGTACTGGAAATTATTAAAAAATGACTACTATTCTATTTTAAACTTATCAAAATTAATTTTTAAACACGAGTTTAAGGAAATTTTATCTGCACAGTGGATTAATAAAATGGAGGAAAAATATCAACGGAAAATATTACGTATGATTTCACCCAATTTTTTGCGCCGACTTCAAAACTTATGCTTAAAAGGAGTATCGATTGTGTTCAAAAAATAAAATTATAAATTATTTTTTTACTCTTTTAGACTGATTTTCAGTTGCACTTCGAAGTCGTTCCTACTTTTTTTTTTTTAATATTTTTATTACATTTTTAGTTTGAGAAGAATTTCAAATTATACAAGTCGTTTTTTGCAATGTCTCTTATTTGTAACGTCAGTCACGTTCTTTTATTCCCCTTAATTTCACACAAAAAAAGTTCCTCATGTCTAACATTAAGTGTGGGGGCATTAATGTAACGTATCAAGATATTTAAAAGTAACAAAATTTAATTCCAAGTAGTACTGAATTTAAAAGGTAAAAATCTAGTCAAATTGTTCCGTCAATCTTCTTCCATCAGCAAATTGTTAACGAACTTTTTAGTAACAAAATAAAAAAACAATAGTAATAATAATAACAATAATCATCATTAAAAATAATAACAATAATAATCATTAATAATAGTAGAAATAATAACAGTAATGATAATAATAGTGTTTTGTTAATTTGAAATTAGTGAAAGACAAACTTGTAAATTGAGCGTAAAAAAATTATAAATTTTGCATTTTTATGTATTTTATCTTACCTGGAAAGCAGACGACAGGGTAAAAATTTAAAAAATCCAAACAAGTGGCATTTGAAAAAGCGTAGTAAATTAAGTGTTTGGACGCAAGCTATTTTTGCCCTCGTGTCTCCGTTATCGAAATATAAGTTCCAAAGTTTCTTGATTTTTTTATTGCCAAATTTAGCGAGTTCTATTGAAATATGGAAGGTACGGCGCAATTTTAGATTCTTCATAAGACGTCTGAATACCATTTTACTGGCTTTAGAAATTATTAACAATATTCCTAAAACAGACATTAAGATCTACACAGATGGCAGTAAAATAGACAATACAGCAGGAGGCAGAATTTACATTGAAACACCAGAACGTAAATTATCTTTTTACCAACGCAACCTTAACTTTTGCTCAGTATTCAGTATAATATATTCGTGTTTATATTTTTCATTTGTCATAATGAATATCCTACATCAAACGAAAAAGCCTCATTTGTTTTCCTGATAGTCATGTGATGTTCAAGAAATTCTGCAATTAAAAACAGGAAAAGCCCAATCACAAGATTGGGCATTGCTTACGAGATAAATATTTAGAGCTCCTTTATTTTAATTGATTTTTCAAGAAATTATTTAGTACTTTATAATTATGAATGCATAATGCTCAGGCATGGGAGAAATTTTATTTCTTGTTTTCATCAAATATCTAATTTATTGTTTAATGATTCAATAAATTAAATTTCATGACAAACTGGGTAGATAATGCAGCTAATTCATCATTATTTTTTGGTTCAATTATTTTTAAGTTTATGAGAGGGGAACAAAAGCATATGGTCGTCGCGAAAAACATGCATACACTGTCAGCAGTTTATCTCTTAATGAAAGAAATAATCAAAAGTAAACTCTTTCCTTGTGAATAGCTAACATATCAGTAGCTTATTTAAAAAAAAAAAATTTAAGTTTCTGCTGCTCCCCCTTTATGATAAAAATGACAAAATCGCATGTTTTTGCCTTATTGCTTGTCGTTAAGCTTAAATATTTCCAAGAAGGAGTGAGAAACCCAAGTTATGCATTGTGTAACAATTTTTAGTAAACATGTGTACACTAACAGAATGTGAGTAAATGTCTTCCTTTTTTTTGGAATAAGTTCCTCAATTTTAGCAAAATCGGCAAAATCAAGTTTTTGTGGAGGCAACTTCAAAGAGCCCTGTACCTTAGCAGTTTTCATTATAAACGTTCTAGTATTTTTTTCTAAATGCCTGGAGTAACTAATTTCCATAAATACCTAACACTTTTATATTGCATGAGTACAATTTTTTAGAAAAATTGATTAAATAACATCAATGTCTTTATTTTGAGTAGGCGGAGTAACTTTGAGGGCCTCTATCTCAGAAAATAAGTGTAGCAGGAACCTAGAAATTTAGACTTTTTCATGACTATATCAGGGGTTCCCAAAGTGGTCCACAGGGACCTCCAGGGGTCCCCCACAGTTTGCAAGGGGTCCATATAAACGAAAGAAAAATTTGGGGGTCCACATGATGCAAATAGGGGCCCACGAGCCATTATCATGAACAAAAAATCTGAGCAACAGCCTGCATCAATTGCTACAATTTGTAACAAATGCAATGAACAAAATTCGTAATAAGTCTTAACACCGTACATTATTTGCGTAGTTGTATGAAGAAAATGATGAGAACTTCAATACATTACTTTTTCACTTTGAAGTATACCATGTACACTTCAAAGTACACTGGATGTTAAAAGATCATGCTTGATAAGGTTTTTATTATTATTTTAAAAACTTTTTAGCACTGATGACTTAGTGGATTATCAATATTTTTGATGGCAATGAAAAATCGATATTTTACAGGAAGAGTTGATTAGAATAAGCACTAATGAAGAACATAAGATAGAGTTCAGGAAAGGGTATCAATGTTTCTGTCTCCAGAAAGACATATCTATAACTTATCCTACCTTTGGAATATCTAAAGGAAATTTCTGTAAGCTTTTACATCTTCATACCTCGTGCAAACAAATTTCAGTTTAATCACACATTTTCTTTAAAAAATAAGCAACAGACTGGCAATCTCTGATCGGAGAGATTTAAAGTTATGTCACAAATCTGAAGTCAAATGTTAAAAATTTGCTTACCACTGCCATTGAAAAGTGTTCTCCTTTTTCCGTGTATACCTATTCTGTATAAGAAGATGTGTACCTGGTTTAAGTTTTTTGCCATTATTATTATAAAAGTATGAATAAAAATGTTTTCTCTTCATCTGTTTTCTTCTAATTTTAATTTTTTTTCTCTGCAGTAAAACTCAAACTGAATTTTTAGAAAGTTTTCAAGCATTTAAGGAGTTTTTGATTGTTAAAAAAAATCAATATTAAAAGAGCTCTGATACTGTTGGGTAAATTTTTGATTAATTTGTTATATTTACATACATCTTGCTTTTATCTGGTTGTTTCGGAACATCTGTAATGTATTTTCATTCGGAGGGGAAAGGAGCATTGTATTAATCGATAAAATTATTTTTGAAGTCAAGAGAGACTCAAAGCTCAAAGTCATAAACTCCGATTGCAAAGAGGGAGACTTAAGGGGTGTATACCCCCCCCCCCCCAAATCCAAAAATCATGAAAATGGATCTTTTTACTTCGGTTTTTTTTTTTTTTTTTTTTTTTTTTTTTTTTTTTTTTTTTTTTTTTGTGGTAAATTAGAGTATAAGACTCGTTTCTATAATGCCTGTGTCCGAAAAATTTTAGCGTTGTAAAAAAAATTAAAAAGCAATAAAGCAATCTTGTGGGAGTCGTACGTTGTATACGATTCGTATCGCAGGTCTTCAGTAAAAAAGACACTATTCTGGCTGATTCTAATGTAAAATGACCTCTGGAATCCAAATATGGCCACCGATTCTGCCCATCATGCACCACTTTTTCCAGAAAGCCCCCCCCCCCATGTATTTTTCTAGTTTTCTGACTATTAATTAAGGGCTTTTTGGAATAGTGTCAAAAGCGTTTTGAAGGTTTTATTTTGGCACGCAATGTTATTTATTTCAGAAAAAAAACAATATAATGTATAAGAAATGAATAAATACCTTAGTGCAGAGAAGTAAAAGAGTTTCCGAGAAAGATTGCTTCTCCTAGAAAAATGTTCACATTTTAATTGTTAAAATACTTTTTTCAATGTCATTTCATCCATATGAAAACATTCATTCATTTTTTTTTCAACAAAAATTTTTGAATAACCAGAAAGTCATTCTTTTTGCGTGTCCCAATATGTTTCTCAGATGTACATAAATTCTTTCAAAAAACTTACCTGAACATTCAACAATTTTTAATACTGAATTATAACTATTTAAGAGTGAAAGATAGTTTTAGTTCAACAATTTTTAATACTGAATTATAACTATTTAAGAGTGAAAGATAGTTTTAGTTCATTTAACTGCGTTAATAATCAAGGTATATCATTTTAAAGTTTGTCCCACGGTTCGAGTGTCACTCTCCTGGTATAAGATTTAGTTCAATTATTGAAGCTAAATAAAAAGAATTTTAAATTTGCTGTATTACTATACTATTTCCTACTTCTTTTGATTCATAGTGTATTTTGTTGATATAATTTGCTTGATAATCTTATTACGATTTTGAAGTTCAATACTGAAGTATGTAACATTTTTGATGTCACTCTCCTGGACTACATTTCTGTTTAAAATAAAATAAAAGTAATACTTCTGCCTGCAGTGTGTGATTGAGTAAAAAGGTTAGAAGAGAAAAATACCAATCTTTACCTCAAATATACTTCCGCGCCTAGATAACAGGCCTTGTAATAAGAAAAACATGCAAAGAAACTAAAATTGGCAAACGATAAATGAAAAATGTAGCAGTAGAATAATTCTATTAGTTTTAGTTATTTATTTGTTGTTGTTCAAACAAATCTGTCAAAAAGAAATTTGTCGGTATATTTTTCTTTATCGTTACTTGAATAGATTAGTAAAATTACTTTAAATTTCTGATATAGGAAAATTTTGAGAACAGCTTTTTAGACTTAAATAAATACTTTTCTGAATTAGAGAATTGGAATTCACTAAGATAAAATCAACGTGAAAATTGCTATTAATTATTTTGCTCAACACACACGCCATAAGGGCCCGTTTATAGGGTAAGCACCCATTCACGACACACTTTCACACGTAGAAAGGACAATGCCAGGAGAAGGAAAGTACGCCCATGCCAGGCTTCGAGCCCGGGGCCAACGCATCATAATCAGTCGACTCTGACTAGTAGACAAGGTGGCCGCCATGGTTAGGTGTTGAACAAATTTATAAAGCTAGTTTCTATCACACCAATGATTTTTTTATTCACTCTCGCTTGTTTTTTAATTATTTTTACATAATCAAATAACAGTGAAGGTGCAATACACCGCCAACTCGGCTATTTCGATCCATGGATTGCAGTTTCGCGCTTATTGTGCGCTCATCAGCATGGAATACGAAAGTAGCCGAGTTAGAGGCAAAAATCCTCTTATAGAGCAAAGAGAGAGAAAAAACTGGTAGCTAATGTGGAATTAGAATACCAGAGTTGGCGGTGTATTGCATGTTCCTGCCTTAGCCCTTGCTTAGGGGCAGTTACTCACTGCTTTATAACAGTGAAGGGTTTTTCCCCCTTCTTTTTCTGCTTTTTATTCAATCCTGTAACTTTTTTTAACAGAACGGTACAAGTGATTAGTGTTTGAATACAAGCTCTAAGAAGCAAAAATTGCTGAATAAAAAGGAGTAGTCGATGGGTATTATAAAAAAATGTTCTTTTTGTAAAAGCA
Organism: Uloborus plumipes; assembly: GCA_038373865.1. Lineage (NCBI taxonomy): Eukaryota > Metazoa > Arthropoda > Arachnida > Araneae > Uloboridae > Uloborus > Uloborus plumipes. The sequence continues at coordinate 63,760 of JAXGGA010005526.1, forward strand.
AGTAAGCTTGATAAACCCCTAACAGACTCTCACTAAAGAAAACAAATAATAAGAGAAGCTGTAAAGCATGAAATTGCATAAAACCCAGTGAATGCATAAAATTTGAAAATAAGTATTTAATATTCCAGACATTGAAAACTATTTCAATAATAGTTGGACTTGTAAATATAATTCAGTACCTGGTAAAATGTCATTTTCGAATCAAAACATTGTAATTCGAAGTCTTCCTTCTAACAGTCCTTCCCTAATAGTCTTCCTTCTAAGCTTTATCTGAAAGAAATAGTTTTTATGCACTTTCTTTAGAATTATTTTCATGAAAGGAATTACACAGAATTCAACGTTGAAATTAGTCTGCTGTTGACAGTTTGCAATTAAAATTTCAAAATCTTATAAGGTTTTTTTTAACCTAAATCAGATGTTACTAATAAACCTTTTGTAACAAGTAGTGTTTTGAAAATTAGTAATATTACTTGTTATATTAATTCATATAAAACCATCAGCATTTTAGAAATTGTCTTATCAACAAAATATTGCCATTTGCATAATAAAATATGAAAATACATAAGCGTAGTTTGTTTCTTCCAGAAAAAAAGAAAAAGTTAATAACAAAATAATTATTATGAAAAATAATTAGAATAATAACAATAATAATAAATAATAATAATTTAACTTTACGAAAACAGTAGGAGTTAAGAACATTTTTCATTCAGTTATTTTCTGTTGTTTCTTTTTTAAACAAGCAAACTAATAAACTCCCCCGCTGGCTGGGAGGGAGGGAGGGGTGGAAAAGGGGAGGCATGCAGCAGAAAAACATGATTATACAACTAACGCTATCTGTTAGTCCAGATCAAAGAAAACAATTTAGCATCACAGAAAAGAAGAACGGAAAAAGAGCTGGTTGCGCAGTAAAATGGACGCCAAAAATACATCCCCGCTAAAATGGCGGCTTTTGCAAATTTGCTAGTGCACGTGGCAATCGCGGGATGGACGAGGAGTGGCTAAAATGCCGTATCTTCAAAAAAAAAAACATGCTCCTTAGTTTTCTGCAATTCGTAAAACTACCGGATTAGACACTGGTACGTGGTTTCAATCCGCGGTCAAACAGTATAAAATGATATCAAAGAAGTATAAAGATGGCATAGAGGACCTTTATCACAACGCCATCCAGCTAGCTGATTCTTTGATGAACGCTGCTTTTTCAAAGTTAGTTTTAAAAGGGGCCGTCCACAAATGACGTCACGCTTTGAAAGGGGTAGCAAAAAAAGTGACATCACACATTTTTGGAACAAAATTATGCTTACGAAAAGCAGCGCGACATGTGATAAGGAGAAAAAAAGGGATTACAGAAAGGTGGCACTTTGTGACATACTATGCACTGGGTCGCATTTGTTGAAATCATTTTGTTGAAATTTGTCGACATCATTTTTGTACAGTCCCTAAATTAAATACAATTTTTAAGAAATACAGCATAGAAATAATATAATACTGCCGTGCCAAGCGCAAAAGTGGTATCTGCAGTCGAGATCAAACTGAGATATTACTCTTTAAAGTTTTAAAGTTTTGCGCCACCAGGTATTTGATTCAGATGAAACTTTTTCATTTTTTTCTTAAATATTTCCGTTCTCAAATGACCATATAATTCTGTATTTAGGTAAAATACGTTGCAAAGAACCACCTGGTGGCGACAACTCAATTTTGTTAAGAAGTGCAGATACGACTTTTGTGCTTAGCACGGCAGAATAGTTAACTCAACATACCAGCACGCCCAAGTTCTTTCGGTCCAAACTGAAAGGTAAAAAGTTTTCCACCGCTGAGAGGTAAAGGGTTGTACAACTCTAAAATCACGCCAATACTTCGCCAACATAACGTTTAACAAAGGGCAGATGCAGAGCCAACTGGAGGATTGTTGGCCGTTGTAGCTGGCGCTCCTCACTTCGAAAAATCGCCAAGACGAATGAACAGGTGAGTGTGAAAAATAAAACGAAAATGGCGATAAAAAAGGAGGCACAAGAGACCTGCATTTTAATGACGTAAACTTCAAGGCCATTGAATTCGTCAATTCACTGACCGACTGATTCCTAGAAGTAAAAGTGGTCCGCCGGGGTGAACTATAATCACTGAGCTGGGCTCTCTTAAACCTAATGACTGTAATTTACCTGGAAGAGCGGAGAAGATGGAATGGAGAGAGGAAATCAGTTGAAGTTGAGTTGTATAAGAAAGAAAAATATCCGATAGAAAATATAAATGATAAAAATTCAGAAAACGAATTAATGAATTCTAAGTAACGAAATAAAAAAACTGAGTCAAATAAAGGATGTTTGAAATTGGAAATTTCATCCACCTGCTACGGGGAGGAGTGCAAAAGTTTCCCTCCAACTTATGTTGTTGATTTGCGATTTTGTGAGTTGACTTCTACACCGTGTTGTGGCACAAGTATGATGCGAAAAAAAACGAAATATTTGTTTTTTATTCGATGCAGAGCGAAAAGTTACGATTGGAAAGAAAAAATGAAAATTCGAAAAACTAGGGAGAATTCGTTTTTTTTTTTTTTTACTTTATTTATAGGACGAAAAATTTGCTGTTTATTTATACTTAAAAAAATAATTCTATTATTATCATTGAGATCCGATACCATTTTAAGATTACGTAACCAGCCTGAAAATTTGTAAACATGCAGTATTTCACCGTTTCTTTGTTCAAAAAAAAATATAGAGAGAGAGAGAGAAGGAGAGAGAGAGTAGAATATATATATATATATATATATATATATATATATATATATATATATATATATATATATATATATATATATATATATATATATATATATATATATATATATATATATATATATATATATATATATATATATATATATATATATATATATATATATATATATATATATATATATATATATATATATATTTATATTTACTATCCCCCTCCTTAATATGCTTCTCTCTCTCTCTCTCTCCTCTCTCTCAATTCAACCAAATGAAAAAAAGTGCAACTAGTAAAGATTTAAAGGTAAAAAATTATAACTATTGATATAGTGAAAAATCTTCTGATCCCGCGGTGCTGAAAATTCCAAAATTTGAACATTTTCATGAACGAAAAAGTTTTATTTTTAAAAATGAATCATTTCAACGTTTTTTTTTTTTTTTTTGCAACGTTTTTTAGTGCGAGGAATACGTTCCAAGACTCTTCGTGTACGTCGTTGCGGAAAATGTATGTATGAATGTATGAGAATTTTCCATAAACATTCCAAATAATTTTGGACATTTGTAAACACACCTCAAACTGTTAAAAATCATTTCGAAAATATATACTACCAGTGGCGTACATAGCGCCCCCGCAACCCCCGCGGCGCGGGGGGGCGCAAGAGGTTTGATGGCGCCCGATCCAGAAAAATAGCACTAAAGGTTACACGGGGAGAATATTTTTTACATTTTAACAGGGGGTGGGGGGCGCATTTACAAGTCTTGCTAGGGGGCGCACCTTAGTCTATGTACGCTACTGTATACTACCATTTCTTACAACAACAAAATTTTTACTGCATTTAAAAAAAGGAAATTGCTGTGTACTAGAGGTGCGACAACGGTTGATGTTTCGGAAACATCGATATTTTACTCTCGATATTTTGGGCTCGATATTTTTTTCGATGTCGATGTTTATTATTTTTACAAAAATGATTTGTTAGAATGTGGGATAATTATATTTGCAAAAAATTTATATCGTTAATCAACAATTGCAGAGGGGCAATGGGGGGCGATTGTCCCTCTCTTGAGGGACACACCCAGGGTTGCCAGATTTACGAACCGTAAATACGAGGCAGGCTTCTGGGGGGGGGGGGGGATATGAAGTCTAAAGGTTGAAGTTTTGCAACCTTGAGTTTAATGTCAAAGGTTTCTCTCAAATGTACAAGAAGAAAATAAGACATGATGAGCAAATGAATAAAAACTGCATTTTTTTCTGATAAAATTTTAATTCCTTTTCAAATAATTTTTGAATCAAAAATAAAAAGTTTGATTACAATTGAACAGACATGGAATTAAACCTTACTACCTGAACAAACTGTAAGAAGTAAATGTAAAGCAAATAAAAATTCAATACTCAATATATTTAAGGGAAAAACTGTACAATTTTTTTTTAATATTATAAAATAATAATTATTCTAATGTCGGAACATTCTATTTATATATGAGCCAATATTTAGAAAAGTGCCAATTTCAAGTTGGAGTTTTTTGAAAAAAAAATTTTTTGCAGAAAAAAACTAATATTGGATTTTAAGTCTAAATTGGGTCTAAATGCAAGAAAATAAAAGGGGGGAGGTCAAGGAAGTTATTTACCCCCTCCTGAGATTACTCACTTTTAAGCCGTTACAGATCTGATGAATGTTACAGATCTGATGTTAATATGAGTTACATATTTGAGTTTATGCTTTCAGTCTTCGTTAACATCTCTAAATATGATATCATTTCCTTGCATTTTTAACATAGATTTAAGATAATTATATTAAAATATATATATTAGGCTAAAAAATCAAATTTCATTTTAAAAAAGCATTTCTTGGAAATAAAAATGAGCGATAAGATTTTTAGATAAAATTAATTATGAGATTACCAAATCCAAGCTAATAAAACATTTGTTTTGTTTTGAAACAACACACAACTTCAACTTTTTCAACACACAACTCTGCTATTTGCTTTTCTTTAATTAGTTGCAGGAAATTTAATTTCTTGATCAGAAAGTCAAATTTAGCATGCTAGTTATTATCTAGTTATTTAACGAAGTTATGAGAAATTGAAGCACCAAAAAAAAAAATAAATAAATAAATAAATAAATAAATAAAGTAATAATAATTAATTAACTTAATTTCTGCAGTGTCAATTTTTCTTATTTTACTAACTTCTATTGTTAGGTCATACAAACCACAAATGAAGCAATTGTACTAAAACTCATTGCTTTTCATTTTTTAAGAACAAAAATATTCAATATATATGGCTAAAACCTATGATTTTTGCTTTTTATAATTCTGAAACGTGTGAGTTAGTTCTGTAACATATTCGCTGTTTTTCAATGTTACCGCTCTGACTGTTACCGATCTGACAAACTGACAAAGTTTTTTTTTTTATTTCCGAGTCGATCAAAATGGCACTTTTCTAAATATTAGCTCATATATATATATATATATATATATATATATATATATATATATATATATATATATATATATATATATATATATATATATATATATATATATATATATATATATATATATATATATATATATATATATATATATATATATATATATATATATATATATGCTACTTGATTTTACTGATGTAATATATTTTTCTAAGTTTTGATGTGTCTTCAGGTTTTCATAAAGTTCATTGCAATTTATATTTATTACGTTGTTTATTATAAAAATTGTGTAGATTCATATTTTCAAATGCATATTTGTTTGTCAAATAGAGTAATATTATTTACATCTTTAAAAAAAAGTGAAGCAAAGCACATTTCAAAAGATACATATCTAGAGACTAATAGTAGCTAAACACTTTTTTTCTTTCATAAGGAAAAAGTTGAGAAGGGCTTTATGTAATAAGGCACAACACAATCATGGACAAGTAACTTCACCACCTTTACAATGAACGACACGTTTCTTGAGTTGATTTTCACAATGATTTGTTTTCTAACTGAACAGAACACTAGCGTTACTCTGCAGAACAGAAAAACATTATGAGTCAAACAATTTTCTTGTCTCTCTATTTCACATTTTTTGTTTTACTTTTTTTTTATGTGAAAATTATGTTTCGTTTTGTAAAATGTTCACTGTAAAAAATGAATGTTGTTTTTACAGTACAATACAGCTTTTACAGTGATAAACTGTAAAATTGCTAATTTTAGTTTATTGCCGTGTATTTTACAGTTTAAACTGGAACCTCTGTTGCAAGTATTATACTGTTGTTTTTACAGAATAATACAGCTAAATTTTACGGCAATAAACTGTAAAATTTCTAACTTTGCAGTAAGAAACTGCAAAATTGCTAGTTTTACAATTTATTAAAGTACATTTTGCATATTCAAATTGGAACCTCAGCTGCAAGTATTATACTATAAAAACAACAGCTCATTTTTTGCAGTGTTGCTTCTAACTACAATATGGGACCTAAGGCGTCCCTCATCAAGGTTTTCTGGGACGCGGGACAATGTTTCGAAAAGCCTGACAATCCCTTGAAATCCGGAACGTCTGATAACTCTGGACACACCACTGGTGAATTTTCAATATTTAAGTTCAAAAAAAGGTATACTATCTTCGATGACAGTAGAAAGGAGGTTTAGGGCTTTCTTCAGGATACATTTCTCAACTGAAGTTCAAAATATATAAGGTCAACATTTGTAAACCAAGATGTGTTATAAAGATCAATCGCCCCTTCCTTAAAACATTGATAAATCCGCAATTGGCGCCCTGTCCGTTTTTTGGTTTGAGGGAACACAACACATTTATGCCCAGTCGCCTAAAAACGGGACGCTTGTTAGTTACTGCATACTAAAACCTGTAATGGGTATATCATTTTACTAAAGCTGTTTTTCACAAGTTAAATCAGGGGTGGCCAACCTTTTTAGGAAGAGTGCCTTTATCTGGAGAGCAAAAGCTCAGCGTGCCACATTGTATTTTCCAACGAACTGAACATTTTTTAAAAAATAAAAATAGGTTTTTCATTGACTATATAATTCTTCTCCAAATATTTTTTTTTCTCGTAAATCTGAGCAATTGAAATTAAAATGATAGTAAAGATAAAAGAAGTCCGAACTTAACAGTTATTGTTAAACACTTTCATATGTTCTGTCAGTTGGGTTATGCTTAAAATAGAAACAAATAACATAAAACATTCTAATTCTAAAAATTAAGCAGTCTTTACTCAATGTGGTTAATGAGTCTGTATCTTTTTTACCAAGTCTTTAATTTCAGGATTAGTTCTTGAGAATCCTAAGAAGTTGAAGTGTTTTAAGTACTATCAATTAATGTTCAACGGTATTTAGATTTTTACGCATTTATCGCCAAAATATTTAGCAATGTATTTTGAACCAAATCTATGACAGCGCAGGGGGTTAAGTTTATAAATAGCAAGTAGGAATGTCCAAAACCTAAATGTCCACAGTGTTTTGCAAAGAAATAGACAAACAATTTGAAAGGATCAGCATTTTTTTTTTATCATCTTGAAAATCATGAAGCCTAACACTGAATGAATACTTAAAATAGGTGTAAAATTTTCTTCATATATCATTGGGAAATTATTAAATTTGGGTTGCTTAGTTTCAGTATTAATTTTAATTGTTTTATTTATTTTTTTTTCAAAATAGAGAGAAAGAAAGTTTCATTATAAAAAATGTAAAAGGTCTATACTGGTTTAGGTAACTCTTTTTCTGTACAATCTTAAATTTGAATAACTTAAATGTCGGATAATAAGAGATAAAATAGCTAAACTCAATTGCTATTCTTCATTCCTAAGTAGCAAATCCTCATTGCTTTCCTTCCAGAAATTTTAATAAACACACTCCCTAAAATTCTGAAATCTTATGACTATTTTTCCTTTGGATAGAGCTATCCCATATTTCAATGAAGAAGTACCTTGTCATACTCTTCTCTTTCTCCTAGGAAATGTTCACAAAACATTCAGAGCTCTAATTCGTAGTTAGTTAATGCAGTGAACTCTACAGGGTCACCAACAGAGGAAGAGTCTCATTCCTTGGCAAAGAGTTTGTGATAGATAATTTAATGACACTTTTGAAGCGTTTTTAACAAATAATTTCAAGTAATGTAAGAAAAACAATTTTAAGTCAATAGTCTTCATTTGTGCAACTGCAAACCTACCGAATTCTGTCCAATCTGTTTTTTTTTTTTTTTAAATTTTAGTTGTAGAGGGTTTTTTTTTTTTTTTTTTTTTTTTTTTTTTTTTTTTTTTTTTTGAAATTTCATCACCTGCAGCTGAAACTATTGCAGATCAAGAATCCATTCTGCAGCATCGAAAGTCTCATATGTGTTAAGAACAAATATGCTTTCTAAAGCATTGTCTGTAGTGTCACAGCTTTCGTTAGATGTCCGAAGCTAACGCTAAGTATTTTGCAATATTGCAGTTCAGACAATTCGTAAGATAGTCTCCTGAAACTTAATCGTCAGAATATCATTATATTTATCAGTTTAATGGTTTCAGTTTTTATCAATATTTTTGGGATCGACACTCTTTCCTCAATTTTGGAATTTTTCAAAAAGGCTTCGCGTGCCACTGTTCCTGCTCTGCCGTCCCATATTGTGGCACGCGTGCCGCGGGTTGGCCACCGCTGAGTTAAATAGTCTTTCTTCTTGAGAAAACCCGTTAGAGCCACTGTTTGGACATCAGAGTTTATTTATTGACAGCTATTTTCAGACAAATCAGTCAATCAACGATCCAGCATGGATAGCCACAGAAAGTAAGTTTTTTTGCCAATTTAGTTTTCAAAAAATAAATAATTTTAAAATGATATGCTTAAAATTGATTACAGATGCCTTCTGTAATGTTACTTTGCAAAAGTAAAGTCAGGTAAGGTCGTATTTTGCTCACATATCTGCAAAATATCATATAAACAGGAAGTTAAATAACTTAATAAATATGGCAACAGCAAACTATTTTTAGCCTAAAATGTATATAAATCATTCCAAGTAAGAGTTTTAAGCAGATAAAAATTGAAAAAAAATATTTAAAAAAACTTGGTCATAAATGGGTTAAAACATTGATAAATCCGCAATTGGCTCCCTGTCCGTTTTTTGGTCTAAGAGAATACAACTTAAATGAAAAAAAATCTGTGCTGCACAGTTTACCCAGTTAACATTAAAAGTAAAAGTATTACAAAATATTAATAAATCTAATCAAACTCTCAATCCTATTCAGAGATTCAGCAGGCAAAAAGCTTGCCCTATGTACAAATCGAATTACTTTCCGCAAGTTTGCGACTCTAGAAAGAAGCAGCTCGATTGTTCTCATAATGACAAAATGTTGAAACAAAGTGAAGAAAAAATGCACTGCGTCATTTTCTTAGGTAACAAAAATTGCGACATAGTCGATAAATCAAGGTTTCTCCTTTTTCAAAATCTTCTATTACGGAGAATTCATTCATGCTAAACTTACGCAATTTCTTGATGTAATTTGCCTCGTTAGTTTGAAGTTGCAAGCCCTTTCTTATAGCTTGCGTTGTGAAAAGCAGTATCTTTAGTAAAGGGAAGGCAATTATTTAAAATCTGCTCTTAAATAATGGTTCAAATCAAAGAACCCCTTAACAGTAAGCTCAAAACTAAAAATTCCCAAAGAGCAACCGACGTTTGGTTTGAGCAACCGAATAAAAAAAAGCTAGATGGTTTATTTGGGGGGGGGGGGCGTAAAACCACTTTTAAAAAGCTGACTTTTACTACGATTTTTTTTTTTTTTTTAGAAATATCGGAATAAAAAATATGTTATTAAAATACTGCTTTAAGAGAAAATAAAAGCAGATAAAGAAAACAAGACAAGTTATAACTTTATATAGTTTTACAATATTTAAAAAGAAAAAACTTTTTTCTCACACTACAAATAAGAAAAGAAAAGGAAAAAAACGGGAACCTTCCTAGAAAACTAGGAGCAACTAGTGTGCCAATTTTCTGACCGTGACATAATTGGCAAAGAAAGTTTACCAACCTCCTTAAAATAACCTGGAATCTTTCTAGAGAAATTAAAAAAATTAACAGTATTAATCATGCTTCTGCAAAAATCAGGAACTAGCAGGACACTTTCTTAGTTTTACAGGAAGTTTGCGGAAGTATTTAGCAAATATGGCAGGAACACTTTTTTTAAAAGCTGAGTATATCTTCACACTGATAGGTAAAAAAAATTTCATAACAATGAAAGGTCCGCTTTATACAACTTGTAGTTTTATAGGGTGGTTTGAGCAGTGGATGAGCATTTAAACAAAGCTCATTTTTAGAAATTTAAAAATATTAATAGTTCATGCTTTGAATCAGATCTTAAAAGAATTTTTACTGAAATGTGGATTTTTTTTTATGCTTCGTGTTTTTTCTGTATTAAACGAAAAATAAGTATTGCAATCCAGTAAATGAACTTGTCTTACTACAAGACAAAGACAGCATTTTTTTTTACTAGTTCATCTCAGAGAAAACTTTTTAAACTTTCTTCTTTTTTGAACAAACTACGAACTATGCATGCACTGTGCTGGCAGTGTTGGCAAGGATTTAGACACTATTGAAAGAAGCACGGTTTTTTCGACCTGTTCAAAGCTCTTTTGTCCCAACTACATTTAAGTAAAATTGCATTTTGGGAGCAAATTTTAAAAGAACAAGTTAAAGTCTATTGAGGCAAAAAACTTTTAGTTGAAGCTTAATTTATTGCATGTGAATATTCAAATATGTATTTTTAACATATAAAACTTATCCAGCTGATACTAATCTAGTAATATAGGAGTTATAATTCTTCATAAAAAAATTTAATTAGTACCGTAAAATGGGGTGAATCGGAACACTTTTCAGCTTTGATTGCAAAAAAAGCAGTTAAACGATTTTTTTTTTAATTTGATTTTCTGGGTAAAAACTTCGGTCTTGCTTTACTTTTGATATTCCAAGCAAAGACAAAACATTTTGAACAATTATTATTAAAATATATAGGAAATTATGGGTGTTCCGAATCACCCCGCTGATAGGGGTCAATCGGAACACACGTTAAAATTTTTATTTTTTTCCATTTAACCTGTAATAGGTCTCACAAACATGAATAATATTGATGGGGGAGAACAAGAACAGATAATTACTGTCAAATAAAAGTATAATTTCAATACCAGTAAACGTTTATAATTGGTCAAAATTCAAAGTAATTTTGAACTTATGAAAAATGAAAAGTAATTTTAAGAAATGATTTTGAATTGAAATACAAAGATTTAACACAAATGGAAGTCACTCATGTCGTCCACAAATATGTACTTGTCCTTAAAACTAGCAATTGTGACTTGGCTTAAGTTTTTTCATAGCATCTTCTGGGATGAACTCTGCCTTTTCTTTAGTTTCTTGAAATTTCTGGGTTTCGGGGATTGTCCTGAAAGATTTTAACGCTTATTCATGACTGTCTGTGTACTGCCTTTTACTATATAAAATCTATATGACTTTCCCCAGCGTATTTTAAGTAAAAAAAAGTCTCCTGGAGAAAAAATCTTTTGAAATCTGCAACTTTTTGTTATTCTAAGATCTAGTTGCTCACGAGAAGGGATAAACAGTAATAAATCCTTGTCCTTGTCTTGATCAAAAGAATTGGGGTTAGAATCTTGATTTTCAGTTTCCTTCAAATAAGTTTGAATTGGAACAACAGATCAAAGTGCTCCGATTCACCCCGCAATTTTTTTCCTATAGCATTTTTCAGAATTATTCATTTTTATGACACAATTTATAAAAAATGTAAATTCTAATGTGGTATTCTGTTGTTCAGATACATGCAGAATTGAAACATACCAGTCTTAGGTTAAAAATATAAGAAGGTTTGTTCTTGCATATGAAGTTTTGCAGTCTATGAAAATGTGATGTTTTCTAGCATTCCATGTGCAGCCCTTCTTAGAAACCAGTAGCATTTCCAGATCGACAAAAGTAATTTTTTCCTACTTCCTATGATCTTGCCTTTCTAAAAAAAAATTAATGGCGAAAAATACCCAATAGTATATTTATGAAGAATTTCTTTGTACGGCCGGGAAATTTTGTTCCGATTGACCCCGCTGTTCCTATACACCCCATTTTACGGTACTCACATAAATTTAAATTGTTTTTTATAGGAGCTAAATTTCCTACACATATATATTCAAAGGTAGGTGTTCAAAGTATAGTGCAATAATTCAGTTCAATACGATAAATAAGTTTTTTTAACTGAAAAAAATGTATAAATGACCTAAGCTTTTAGCTTTTTCAAAACAAATAATTGCTCTTTATCTCCTTCACATTGTTTCCAGAAGTGTTTATGTTTTGCAAGATTTGTGTAAACAGCCTTTACCTTTTTATTTTCCTTTGAAGATTATATGTAACAGGTAACAGTAATGTCGATGCATATCTGCAAATAATTTGCAGAGAGCAAAATCCCTCCTCCTAATCCCGATCACCTAAAGAAAAAAAAAAGACAAGTAAATCTCAGACAGCGACAGTAGTAAATAACCCTAATTGAGGAATCGTGCTATAGGTTGTTCTTCATTTCCAATTTCAATTAGTGTTCACATGAATTTAAATAGTTTTTCACAGGAGCCAAATTTCCTAAATATATATGCCAATGCGGTATTCAAAATATATTGCAAAAATTGACCTAAATGCAATGAAGCAGTTTTAACTGAAAAAAATATAGAAGGCCTCAGCTTTCAACTCTTTCAATGACCTTTTTACCCCTCTCTAATTGTAAACAGCCTTTACCTTTCTATTTCCCTTAGATTATACGCATCATTACTATGAATATTCTGCTCGCTAATTTGCAGCGAAAACGATATCTCCTCCTCCTGATCACCTGAAGAAAAAAAGGCGAAGCAAAACTCACGCAGTAACAGTGGTAAATGACCCTAATCAAGGAATCGTGCTACAGGTCGTATGTCGCCATCCTTAAAGAGCTCACCAATGATATCCTCCGTGATTTTGGGAATTCCAATTCGGAGAGACCGAAGAGAAAGAGATTCGGATCACACTACTTATGACCCCCTTCCATTTTCTAGTTGGTGTGTCCAGGCTCTAGCCAGTGACTCCCTCCAAAATCAAACAATGAGTATTGCGGAAGTGTGTAGTTTCGTCGCAAAAAAAAAAGATCCCTGATCGAGATCAAATTAAATAAGTTTTCATAAAGCCTTAACCTTCTCTCGGAAAAGCAACTTACCTAATGTCTCGCCCAAATGAGAAAGAACTTAGTCACGAATTCTTCTTCTTCCTAGAACTTCTAAATTATCCCGCAGAGCTTTCTGCATAAACTTGACTCGCAAACACTATTGTCCAAAGTATCAGCATTCAATTGGCACAATACATATGAAATCTGAGCATCAGAGCCTTATCGAGGGTTTTTTTTTTTTTTTAACATCAAGTCACTTTTCGACGTTTTCAATCAAAGCAACAATTTGCATAATAGCGTTGATAAGTTAATGACAAAGTCTTCTATTCACGTAAAATAGTTTGCTTTCTTATGCAATAAGTATCACCAAACTAAAGCAGCTCGTTGCAGTATGCAGAGCCATTACTGCCGTCATAATTTAAAAGGCATTAAATCGAAATTTTGCCGTAATTAATTTTTTTCAGATTTTATGTTGCTTGTTCAAAGATGAAGTTATCAAAGAAATTTAAAATTTTGTTCTTGTAAGACATTTCTTTAAATACAGTGGACGCCTGTTAATTAAATCACTGGTTAGTAGATCAACCGCTTTCATGAATTAAATCGTTAAAAATAGAATACAATCCAACTTTATTGAATTAGCCGCTTTAATGAATCAGTCGCTTCATTGAATCAGAACTTTTTTGAACAGACGTGATTCATTTAAGCGGCTACCACTGCATAATATCATTCATAAAAGATAAAATGTTGTGCCTTCTAGTTTTTCCCAACATTTTTTTCTTTGGAGATAGTTTTCTTTCTTATGAACATAACTTAAAACAAAAA